>JABUQX010124298.1:0-32837 GCA_015478945.1 Trachelipus rathkii | reverse complement strand
ATGGTAGGCAACTGTTCGGCCAGCTAAATCTGAGAAAGTAGAGGAAAAGCCCATTGGCAGTAAGTAACAATGAAGAATTACCTAAAGATTGATTATTTCACTGAAAAGAGCAGAAAAGAGAAGAATTTATTAAAGTCAGTTGACTAGCTCAGAGTGACGGAAATACAGAACAAATGAATTTGATTGACTAATTGAGATATATAATAGATAGTAGTAGATTAATGATAGGTAGACATATGAGATAGACTATAATATATGAAGAATATGGATAATATAAAAAATTATTACTATGATTGTGTTATTGTTATAATAAATATAGTATATATATTACGTTGGTTTTTTCAAATATAATATCTGAGAGTATAAAAATAAACAAAATATATATATGAAGATATTTATAATAATTATACTTACATTTGATTGGTATATTTTGCTATGTATATATAGTTAAATAACAACATTATTATATATGGTTAACTATATATATTATCTGCCGTTCCCATCGAATCATTCATTGTTACATTCACAAAGATACGCACAAAACCCAGTGAATGTATCTTATCCCCTAGCTCTCCCATGGTCTAGGTGGTACTCATCTTACTATACGATATTTATATAAGAATATATAGTATCATCATTTTTATCATAGTATACAGAGTAATTTATAGGCTACTATCGATTGGAATTATATACCCGATTTATAATATATATAATCTAATTTGGGTATTATTAATTAATATTATATTAATAATAGGAAGATTATAGTACTCATATGTTTTTTATTTTTCCGTCATAGGTATATATTATTAGTATAGCTTATATAAGTATAATTCAAATACATATACATTTATACTAGTAATTACTAAAAAAAATACTATTATACCATTAACTTATAGAATAGGTGCACGTAAGTCCCCAGCGATGGGTCCACAAGTCATAGTATAAATAAACTACTCTCAAGTAAAGGTACTCCAATGGATCAATATAAGTAGATGATAGAGTGGAATAACTCATAAATAACCTATTTGAAGTTATGTTATTAGAGGTAAAAGAGTAAAAGCATGTTAAAATAACTATGAATAAATAAGTAATAATTGGATATTATGTAAATAATTATATAATATATTATTATAGATATTATATTATTCTTAATGATATAAAAATAATCAAATTATATCGATACATAAGTGATAATCCGAAGAAAACGGCTATCGTGTTTTTATAAACCTTAATTAATATATATCATCATAATAAGTATAATAATATATAAAATAATATAATATATTATATTAATATATTATATATATATATAATATTTAATATAATAGCTATAATTATAATATTTAAAGTTAATTTAATATATATTATGATATATAACTTTAGAGTGGTTATTTTGCCATTAATATTGACGAAAAAATCATTTGTACGATATCTTTATACATTGATAAAGTATAAGTAATAGAATATGATGTTCAATAAAACATTTTCACAAAAAGGATAAAAGCGCCGTTTTCGGTGTTTCCTAAATCAAGAGTGTATTGAACACCTTAATTTAAATATAACATTAAGTATACAATTATCGAACTAGTAAACTAAATTTGGATAGGTAATTAACAAATTCATTTCAATTATATTTTCGATAGGAAATTACATTACTGCACAGAAAAAAATATTCAACAGAAATAGTATATATACTAAGGATCAATATGAGCCGTCTATCTAGAAAGGTACGTTATAGAAACGAGGGTCAGCTTTGCATGAGATAATATGAAGCACCCGTAGCCGAGACAATGCAGCCTGGCCTCACCTATCATAGCCGACGCACATTTTATATTGGACAGGGACTACGATCTCAAAGTATACCTCTAGTGATATTAGCTTGCCGCAGGGATGAGATCGTTTAGCCTAGCTTAGATAGAAGCAACATTATTTCGTTAATTAGGCCCCAGTTTATTAATTATTCTGGTGACTTTCAACTGCTTGACTTGGTATATAAACTCAAATAATGTTTCAACTTGGTTTAACCCTACAAGAAAGAAAAATCCAATGCATTTAGATCTGGAGACAATGGCGGAGGCACAGTTTTCTGTAAACCTCCTTCGATTCCGTATCTCATTACGGCTCGATTGATATACGTGTTCTTAATCAAGTATACGTAACAATACTAAACTGAAATGAGCTGAGCTCCGTCGATGCTATAAGAAATTTAGCATTTACGAATCTTAATTTGGTAAGGGGCTGTCTTCCAGTGTTAGTGATTGAGCAATAGTCATCTAATTTATGCCAGAAAATATAGAGATAACGTCTCAGTATCTACGCTGTTAATATTAAGAGTGAACCTATCAAATGGTCGCTAATCTAATTCCTGGACCCATACATTCAAATGGTATAAACTTTGGTTGATATATGGACCGGCTATTCAAATTACTATTTGATTTCATGTGGTTTCATTCATCAGACCCTATATTGCTGTATGATTGTTGATATAATAGTTTAATGTTGGTTCGATCTTCTGGTAAAATATAATTTGTCCTCAATGCGGGGAACATATATTTTCTTGTCTATTATGAGGTTGAGTGATTTGTTCTTCTAATTTTACTGTTTTGCAATTTCCATCGATCACAAAAGCGTTACTCTTTTAGTGCAGGAAAAATTCTGTTGAGATACAGAAGATGCTTTGATCTTGGCACTTTCAGTTATTTATTGATTATATGTTTAATTTATATATGGTCATACTAGAAAGTTTGATTTTTCTATTAATCGCACTGATTAAATAGCTTGTCTTTAAATATTAATTATTAACTGACTAATCTATTATTACTCTGATTAGTTATTATTATTATTATTATATTTATTATTATATTAATTATATTAGTTTATATTTTATTCGAGCAAAAATTCTTGTTTCTAGGAGGGTTAGATGAAGTACTGTTGATTAAGGATCTGTCCTCAAGTTCTTGAAAGCAAACCTGTCTCATATAAATAACCCATCTAGGAAGATTTAAGGAAATAACATGTGAGCTAAGAATAAAGGTTGTTTCCCCGCCCGTTCTATTAGATTAAAGTATTTTTATAAGTAATAAGAAAACTTCTCGGTGTTTCTCTAGGAGCGTTGATGGAGACGCATGCAAGAAAACATACGTAATGATTGCGGGATGGCACTGATATAGGGTACAATCTCTTCCATAGGACGACACAATGGAACACTGCATAAAGTGAAATTAACCGTTCGTACAACAGGCGAAAAATCAAAAAACTAGCATATCGCAATTGTCAGCCTATATTTTTGTGCCTAATCTTCAATTTTGAAAAATAATAGAGTAAAACACGGTTAGAATCTAAACAGTAACTGTGAACAGCGAACACGATATTGTTATACTGTGATTACAAATTGACAGAAACGACCGATACTGAAACCTTGATGATATACATTTATAATGTGTTCAAGGTCTAGGTTAACACTTTACCTTGTTGGTAATAAAATTTGTGCTTCATATACTTGATAAGGTTGAGAGGGTGTGAGCACTGAAGAACGGGCCATGCGGGTTTACCTAAAAAAATGTAATATCAAATAATGTCCCACCCAGTAAGTTTAAACAAATTGTATCTTAGGAAGACGATGGCGTTATAATCGAGTGAAATGTTATTGACAATAAATCACAGATAAATACTATTACATTATATTCTGTATATTTAGTAATATATGATGAAATGCTATTTTTCTATGTTATAAGTATAAAAATAAAATCATTGACTACCTCACTCAAAGGAAAAAAACTGTAAATCATCAGTATTAGATATATTTTTTCTCCTTGCGTACCAATATATAGTTAACCTCATAACTACCGTATAGATAATTCTTAGTCCAATAAGCTTCGAATATCTGTTGACCACAACAGTCATACATTCTGGACAATAGTACATGTAATTTACCATGATTCTTAATAGTCGTTTATCTTTTATTAAACGCATTGAAGATACAACAAATAATATAAAAATACATTAAATAATAAAACTGGGATAATACCATATATTTTAATTTACTTCATTATTTTATATAAATAAAATACTAGAAGAAAAATAATAAGTAGGAAAAGGAAATGAGCTGCTTTTGATAATGACTGCAATTATAGTAATTCAATACAATCATATTTCTTAATATCGTCTTCAAGTTTGGTGCCATAATATTTAAAAACAAAGTTTTTATTCAATTTCAATTTAAAGTTAAATAACTTACTGCCAAAGTGAAGCTATCAATTACTATTTATTTAATATCATAGTGATAGTTAATATAAGATCACATAATATACATTTTTTAAGATATATGTTATACCTAATCCCTCCCTAAACATAACGGTATTAAACAAATTTACCGGCGCAAGTTCCCCACCTATAAAGAAGTTAAGGATACACCTATTAATTAATATTTGTGTATTCTTTAAAAATTAATCTTTAAAAGAGAGACAAAATTTATTTATTTTATCTAAGCATTCATTTAAATATAATATAGATATATGTATATAAATAATACATAATTAATAATCTTTAAAATATAGAATATCAAATTTATAAAATACTTACTGGAGTTATGATGAAAAAACAGGTTTCAGATAATGAATATAAATAATATAGTTAAAATATATATAATATATATAATAATATATTATAATAATAATTATATTATAAATTAGTATATATAATATTATTATAATTATATAATATAATAAGAATATTAATTAATTTTAATAATATCTATTAATATGATATTAATTTACTTGTATGATTTATATTGAATTAAAGAGGTATATATTTTTAAAGTATCATGGTAGGATTTTGTGATATTATTTAAATTGAAGTTACGATCCTTAATTGTTATGACGTTTATTTATTAAAAGTAAATATAAAAATTAAGAAAAAGGTTATCCAAATTCAGAAAATTGCTTGGAGGTTGATGATTAATTCATTTATAATATTTAGTATTAATTTAATTTATATAATTATATATATATTATATATATTATTATTATTATTATTATTATTTAATTATTGATTTATTATTATATTATATATTAAATTATTATATGATTATTAATTATTATTAAAATAAAATATATTATTGCTATAATTTATTATAATTTTAATATTAATATTTATATAAATAATACTAAAAATGAATAAATAATAATATTATTAATGTTTATATATTCATTATTATAACGTCTTTTAATTATTTTATTATTATTATTATTACTTATTAATATATTATTATTTATTATTTATTATTTATTTATTATATATATTATTATTATATTATTATTAATTATATATCTTTATCTATTATTATAATTTATATTATTATTATTAATAATAATAAATAATAATAATGATATTAATTATTGATTATCTTAATTATTAATTTTAATTATTATTATTATTATTATTATATTATTTAATTTATATTATCATTATTATTATTATAATATTATTTTTATTAATTTTTATAATTATTAATATTATTTTATTATTAATTTATTATTATTATTTATTTCAATTTTAATATAATTTAATTCGTTCTTAAAAAAATCTTAAAAAGATTTTAGCAAAACGTCTTCGTATTTTACTATCAATAATAAGTAAATATGAATATATTAAAATAATAATAATAATTAATAATAAGTAAATAAATATATTAATATAAAATATAAGTAAGTAATATAATAATAATAATTAATATATTAATTAAAAATATAATCTCTGTTGGCTTAATTTAATATAATAATAATAAAATATAATTTATAATATAAATCTAATTTAAAATGTTAGTCTTATTATTATAAATTATTATTTTAATAGTATTTATTTAATTATTACTTAATTATATTTTAATATAATTATTTCATATATTTTATATTATTAATTATTAATTATAGATTTATTAATTATTATTATTATTATATTATTTTATATTATATTATATATTATTACTATTATATATTATAATTATTTAATTATTAAATATAGATATATAAATACTTGCAGTCTCTCATACTAGTTTTATTATTGTGGAATCGAAATTTATGAACGTTAGTCAAAATTTATATATTTTTATATTAATTAATTTATTTAGGCAAATTATTATATTTAATATACTTGTATAATTTATTATTATATTATGATCAGTTTATTAGTGTTACATTTTATTTTTTACTTAATCAAAAGTTTTTCTTTATTTATTATTTTTGATGTTTCAGTGTTTATAAATTGAAAGAGAAACTGAAAAAAGAATTCTTAAAAAGAACATAATTAATAAAATAACATTTGTTCATAATAAAAATTAATCAATAATAATATAGTAGCTGTTGATAACTGCTTTGATAATTTTATAAGCAACCATTAATAATAATAAATTATACTAATATTTAATAAAATAAAATTTACAACACTAATAAAAAACAACAACAACATATTACTCAACACTGTTTTAGTAATTAAATAAACTCAACAAAGTAAAATTAATAAATAAATTACAAATAAAAATAAATTAGGGTATTAGCTTATTATTTAGTTGACAAGAGTCACTTTATTTATTGATTTATATTTAAATCATTATATTTTTTATTATAAATATAGTAATTATTAGAAAGTCTTAAGCTTTATTACTTATTTCCTTACGGTCTAATTACGTGCATTACAGAGTACCTCTCATTAGATGCTTAATATATTATTATAATTTATTCTTTGGCCTTCTATGGAATATTTTTTTAACTATACTAATTGGCAACAAATTATATTAGTATTAATTTAGTATTTATTACCCATGGTGATGTATTGTATTTATTCTTTTGGAGTGTTTTTTTTAGGGGCTTATGTAGTGATTATGCATTATTTTTTTTTCAATGTATTTTTAGGTTTTATAAGCTTATTTTTTTATTAACATGATGATCGTGTTATGTTTTTGAAGAATTTATTATTTCTGAGCATTTTCACAATCACCATACACTATTCGTTTCTCTATATTGTATTATTACTTAATTCTTATAATTATATAATTAGTTTAACATATAATTAATTACGTTATTATATATTATATTATTGGTTATGTATTATTATGTATTAATTGTTATTTATGCTTTTTTTTTGAAATACGTATGATTTTAACTTTCATATTATAAATGTCAAAATGTTATCTGTCGTTGATTTCCTATTGATATCTAGCTTTTAACCGAGCTGTATTACTTAGTTTTCACGAATGGAATATAGTTTGGCCCGGACTGTAATTAAAGTGATAATCCGTGTGAGCTTATATATGTCTCAATCGGTTTATCATAATCTACGGAGAAATTTTCCAATCTCATCAGAAGATGGGAAGTAAATCAACTTTCGAGTATTGACAGCAAATTTGTCCTGCATATTAAAGAAAGCCAGAGATGAATATGATTATTGATACCTTTGCTTAGGTGTGACTTTACACAGTATCAGCAAACGAAAGGCTCATTTGCAGTTGAAACACAACAGGATCTTCAGGTAAGTATATTATAAAGGCATTTTTATGTTTACATCTACTACTATGCCAACTGTTACATAACCTTACTATTATTATTTTTAACTAATAATAATAGTTAAGTTCGAACTAAAGGGATATTGCCCTATTTCAAGAGCTGGAAACCTTCAGTAAGGATACTTCTAGGATTCGGAAAGAAGGTCTCAACCTCGTATTCTAACACGTGACCCAAAAGCCAATCAATCACTCTCCTGTACGCTACTAAAACGTTCCGGAACTATTTCCAAGAATGGCAACATCTTGCATACATCATCTCAGAATATACCAAACACACTACGCATCACATCTCACGCACACGCACACGCACACGTCACAACGCGACTACGCACACGCATCAACGCTACAATCAGCTGTATTTGGCAGACACTGTTCATCATTTATATATATTAATATATCTATATATATATAGTTAATACATATATATATTATAATATATACTTAATATATAAATATATATATATTATATATTAATATAATAGTTATAAAAACATTATCCCTCTTTTTATTGTAAAATCTGTATATATAAATAACTATACATATTATGAATATATCATATAATTTTATAATACTATAATATATATATATATATTAGTATATATAATATTAATATTAATATATTAATATTAATATATGTATATATATATTAATATATATATATAATATATTATATATATATTATATGTATCATAAATGAAGATATATTGTCTAACTGGATTTGTATCTACAATTCCAACTAAACATTGTTTTATTAATATTAATATATAATAATATATTATATATATATATATATAGATAATATAATATATATTATATTATATTATAGTAATATTAATATATTATTATTATATAGTATATTATATATAATATAGTTAATATATATATATAATATATATATATATTTATATATATATTTAATTAATATATATAATGGTTTGGTTACGTCATGGACTTGTTATATATATAATAATTAAGTGTCGAAATTTATTCTGCTCAAATGCTTATGATAACAGTAAGGAATAAGCAGAAGCTAATAATCAATAGTAATTTACAAATTTTAACTAGAAATATAATAAGTTATAATAATAAGTATTCAATAGGCTTAACTTTAAATTAGGATAAGGACAATAGATTGTTATAATAATAATAATTAGAATTTAATTATTTTCAGGTAGTGATGTACAGTTTTGAGTAAATAAACAAGTTTTTCATCTCACTTACTATAATTGCACTATATAAGTAATAATTCATAAGTAAGTAATTGATACTAGGAGAGGTATAATTAACGACAATATTATTATCTCTACCCAATTTAATGAAATTTGAACTACATGTCCAATACATTAAATGAAAATGTTATTCTTTTCCATTATTTATCAGTAGCATCTCCAAGTGGATGTAGTCCATAGATAAAATATAGAAGCCCACGTATTCGTGGATAGAATTGTATCTTTGATGTATTTTTTATGGATAATTCTGGATAGTATTGGTATTTGTGATATTGATGGATTTTTTTTGTGATATTATCATGTGGAATTATATTAATGAGAGGAATGACGTCTGTTTTTTAATTCCTCCGATTACAAATTGATTAAAACATATACATGCTTCTTGGAATACAAAATTTAAAGAAGAAATATAAGCTATATCATACATGAGTCAATATAGTCAACCTAAATGTACTATATTTTTAAGACAATTGGAATAATAAATACATCAATATATTGTTTAATAAAGAGTGTCTATCCAAGTGAATTCCTTAAGAGCAATAGATAATATTGTGCAAAGATAGTTATGAAGAAGGTGTGGATAGCGTTCATTTAGTTAGTTTGAAGACTTGGCGCAAACTATGTGATAAAAATTAAACAAACAAATGACCGAATGATACATTGTATCTCCATGGAGTTGGTGAAAGATCTATAATTATTCTTATAAATAATTATTATATTTTATTATCTGTAGCTCTCGCGAGAGTTAGACTGTGGAATCTTTTGACTTTATTAAATAGCAACTTTCGCTAACGTATATTATTATTATTATATCTACGTATAATGTGTTCTATCAATTAATAATAATGATTATTATTGTGATATAAATCATATCATTAAATTACATCATTAAATTTATTTTTATATTATTATATTATATTATTATTATTATTATTATTATTTTAGTTGATTTTATAGTAATGTACCTATTGAAGTATATATTTATATATTATTTATTATTAAATATTAATTATTTGATCATTATTATTATTATTATATTTGATATATATATTAATTATATATATCATATATATTATAAATTTATTTATTATTTTATATTTATATTTTTTTATTATTATATTATTATTATTATAATTTATTCATTATATATTCTTTATATAATTATTAGAAAATGTATTATATTATTATTATTAAAGTCTCATTATATGTATTATTAATTATTATTATTATATTATATATATGTATTATTATTATTACTGTATTTATATTTATTTATAATTATTATTCTAACTTATATTATCTTATATAATATAGTTATACTTTATTTTCAATTATTTTTATTCGATTAATTATTATTATTATGTATTATTATTATTATTATTATTGATGATTATTATATTATTCATCTCATTATCTCAGTTATTCAAATAACTCGTCCGGGGGTAGGATTACCAAGTCACATTTCGAATTTTTGTTCTCGTTACTTGTTTGAACAACCCAAAATGATTGGTCGAATGGATCTAAATAATATTTATTACGCATACTTGGAAAAATAATATTCAATTCATTTAGGACTTCTGCAATAATGTTAAATCAATAATTAAACATACATGCAACGCCTATTCATTGCTATATCTACTCAATTAATTTTGTTTTGGTTCGAAAGTTCAATTTTTTGTTTAAAGTTTTTTGTCTTTCATAGCGTATATCGTCTTTGAAAGGAGCCCCTTCATCTGGACTCAACTCGTTGAGTTTAATTTGAGTTAGGTTTCATATAAAATTTAGAGCTTATAGATTCATGAGATAATATATATTATATATATATATATAATATATATATATGTTACGCTAGGTACTCTGAACATGTAACAAATTTATACACTCCCGTATATCCCTTAACTCAGTGTAGTGATGATATATAGATATATATATATAATATAATATATATTGGTATATAGATTCTATATACAAATATATACTATATGCAATTTGAGAGTAAACTGAACTAAATTTGAGTTAATTTCTTAAATTAACTTCAGTTATCGCGAGTTAAGTTCATATATATATAATAGACGTATCATTCTAGATAAGCCCTACTATATCATACTAAAAAAATAATATATTATACTATATAGCGTATATCGTAATATATTCGCATAAAATATATCTTGATTTCATAATTTAGTATATAGGTATATAAACAAAAACAGAATTCCTTTATTTCATATACATATAAGATTTTCGTTTATCTAGTACTTATTGATTACTACCTATAAACAATATATATTAATTAAGTTTATACTAAATTAAATATTGTATTATTTATTATTTATTTATACCGTATATAATTATATATAGTTATATATCTAGTTTTTGGAATATAGTAATAATATATAAAAAAATAAATATAATAATATAATAATAAAATTAAAATAAAATAAATAATATAGATAATTCTATATATCTATTATCATATAATTATCCATATAAAGCAAATTTATCAGTATATACGTACTCATAATTATCACATATCTTATATTATAGAGTAATTTATTTAATCAGTTTATTTCATTTTATATAATTATATAATATTATATAATATATATATATATATAGCTTACTACTATATAGTGTGTGTGTGTATGTGTATTGTGTGTCTTTGTGTGTGTGTGTGTTGGTGATGTGTTGATTGTCTCGCTGTGTGTTTTAATGAACCTGGTGTGTGTTGTGTGTGTGAGTGTGTGATAATAATATAGCTAACATTCACATAACTAATTAATATTTCAACTTCTGAGATATCAGTTTCAAATATTATTATAGCGATCGAGAAGTTATCAATAGAACTCAATATAGATGATTAATCTGAGATATTATTTAACTTGAATTTCACCTACTTCATGATATTAAGTTTGTTTATCTGAATCTAAATATTCAGTCTATATGTTACTCTCAATTTGTAGTTTGAGGTTTCGATTCTGACGATTTCTTAGTATTCTTGGAGTAACCCGACTAAGTTTTAGAAATTGAAGTTAAATTAACTAAAAATTGTAATATATATCACTTATGAGAGTTATCTGATATCTAATGTGAATAATAATTGGAGTAATTTAAAGATTATTGATAATCTTCTATATATATTTCGTTGATTTTCCCCTGCATGCTTGAAATCAAATGTTGAGTATAATAATTTATCCACTGATGTTTATGGAGCTAATTCGGATACTTCCTTTACCCTAAGGTTGCAGTATCATTAAACTATATAAATAAAGTATCACGTGTTATTTTAAATTTAACTTCAATTAATTTTAAAATTAAGCTTCAATATTTTGTGAGTTAGTATGAAGTTCAAAATATTGCATTTAGTCATTAATATGAAGATATTACTGAGCTTCTAATATTTTTATTAAATTGTAGCTATCATATTCAATAAGTTAATTATTCAGTTATTAATTGTTGGCAATGGAAGATAATTAACCAAGTTTATATAATATACTGTTAAGCATTTATGGAGAGTCTCTGCGTTTATTATAATAATTTGATGTATTTTGAGAATGTTTGAGTGATTTTCAGAATGTATTTTTTTTTAATGATATTATGATTATAATGATTGTGTCTTGAGATGAGAACATGAAGATCTAAGATTTTTGGTATTATTTGTGAGTTATTAACGAACTAATTTAGCTATAAATGTAATAATTGTGACAGTAAATATGGCTCAAAAAATAAGGAATCTAAGATAATAAGGTTTTACTTAGTAATGATTAACTTATCGATGGGGATAAATCAGTTGCATTTATATTTATAATAATAGATCCTCTCATATTTCTTAATAGTCATATATACATATTCTTTAGTATTGAAGTTTCATGATAGTAGCTCAAATACGCTCAATGTTTAAGTATAATAAAGATTATAACATAATGAGATTCATGTCAGATAGTACTATTGTATACAATGACTTATATACTTGATACAGAGTAATTCTTTGAAAATTAGGTGCGAGAGCGCTAAGTATAAGCTATTATCGACTCTATATATGCATAAACTTAGAGATAGACGAAACGTTCTCTCGATGCATGATACGACGCTTACTACAAGTCAATACTCCTCAATGTTCATTGTATCTTCAAATTTTAGTTATGAAGAGATTAAAGCCATGCTCTCGAGAATTCATATACTCTAATACTCTCAATTCAGAGATCAATCTATATCTCTATATTGAGACTTATTGAAGTTCTAGGGATTTGTTAATTACCACTGACCACAAATATCAAGCAGCCTAGTAATATTATCTCAGTGATGTAGTACGAGTAGGCAACTATTACTCAATTCAGTACTGTATACAGACGTAAGCAACTGAATATCTATACAGCGTCAAATAAATGTTAGTGTCGTCAATCTCCGACAATTTACTAGAGAGAATCCGAATATATCATATATAAGGAAGTTCCTCTGCTGAACTTGTGTCGCCGAGTCGTCAGCATCTCACAAAGGTATCTACATCGGATATCGATCAGTTATCCAACATTACAACATTGAGATTAATTTAGCTCTCATCAGAAACTAATTACAGCTTCGTTATCGATTGACTCTGATATTATATCTCGATAGGTCGTGTGTTTTTACTGTGATAAAATAATGTAATAAAATATTCTGTAGCTATATAGCTATGTTTGACTAATTATATATATTAACTCTCCATTGAGTGTAGTATAGAATTACGAGCCGACTTAGCGATCATCATTATCAACAACCATGATGGACTAAAATCAAAATTATGGGACACTTGATCTATTAGTAAACACTAACCTGAATCGCAACAGGAATGATAAGGACTGACTCCTAAATTATAACTGATAATAAGTAGCGACCATGTTAGATACGCACGCAGACAACAACATGCTAAGTGATCAAAAGAAGTAAGGATGAGTAATTTATAACTTTAAATAATTATAGTAATATAGTATAGTAATATATATTATACTATAGAAAACTTAAAATTCTGAAGCATCAATTTCAAATATATCTATTTGAGTACTATTTATATCCATCTATATAGTATATTATTATATAATATATATATTAACTATATATAATGGAATATTTATTATAGGAGACAGTAATTAGTATTATTATTTAATATAATACTTAATATATACTCTCTCAACAATATTAGTATATTATATATACATTCATATTTATATATAATAGTAGGTTTATTTATTAATATACTCATATAAATTTAAATTTATATTATTATATTATATATATAATTATAATATATTAATATTTTATATTTATATTATATATTTTTTAATTATTTTATTATTATATATTATATTTAATTTATATATTTTTATATTAATATTTATTAATTATAATTTATAATTTATAATTAATAAATTATATTAGATATTATAATATTTAATTTAATAATATATGACTAATTATATAATATATATCTATTTATCTATTACTATTTCAATTTTGCAAAGTACTATAATTATTACTAATTAATTTATATATATTATTAAATTTATATATAAATGATTAATGTATTTATAATATTTTCCATTGTATTTTTAATAATAATTTAAGTATATACATAATATTAAATATAATGTATATTATTAACTAATTTTATAATATTAACTATTCATGCTTATATTCATACTATATATAAATTAATTAAACCTTAATGATAATTAACTCTATACGTTAACTAGCTAATGCTAATATCATAAATCTACTAATGTTCCCCATTAACAAAATTTCGAATTTACCGTTATTTTCCATTGTATTTTTAAATAATTTGTTATACCTGTAAACTTATATTTAATCTGACTCAAGTTAGACTGAATCTAATTATAAGTCTAGATAATATGTATGCGAGTCTTGATACTAATCGTATTTAGTAGCTATATATAATCTAAAGTAATTTGTTATACCACCTACGACTTGCAGTATTCGTCAACTAATTGCCTTGCAGCTATCATACTCCATATGAAGAAATTTTTGAATCTGCTGTTGAATATTTACAGTAATGAATTTAACGGTTTAAATCTGACTAGGCCCTGAACATTTTTAACTGATTTTTGGCTTCGTGTTGCCTTTCGTTTTATATGGTTCATTTTAGTACATCAACTAACTAACATAACTAAAGTTTTGTTGTACACTGGCATTTATTAGAAAGTAGCAATCAGTTGAAAGAGAAATCCGCGAACTTTTCATTAAAGTTAGTAAAGTGTATCAACGTCTAAAAGTTGAGCATCATTCTTACCAGTTGTTGTTGGGAACGGTTAAGTTAAACTTTAAAACTTGTGTTTAAATTGAAGTTCAGTTGAGCTACAACCTGGACTAAGCAAATGAAGAAAAGTTAGTGAAAATAAGCTAAAAGTAAACTAAGGAATAAACTTTTAAAATAAAGTGAAGAGAACTTACGTACACCGATTGGTATAGTTACAGGACTCATCAAAAGTTTAACGTTAAACTGCTGTGTGTTTGAGGTTTAAAAATTTAAAAGTATTTTAAAATAATTTAAGCTTTTCTTGTAGAACGTGTCACACTTATTATTATTATTATTATTATTATTATTATTATTATTAATTATATTATTATATAGTATTTACAGGATGTCATAATGGACATGTATCCCTCTTTATTATTATTAGTTTTATCGCCTGCAAGGCGGCCTTCATGTTAGATTTCAAGCCAGAGCTTACGATATTTTGTTTGGTTTCTTATATGGATTTTCAATCATTATTCTATTTAATTGATGCTTCTCTATACTTTTGCCTTTTTTAAATTGGCTCGACCAGCCAGAAACAATGGATCACCTTATGGGTATTTCTAACGAAAGTGAATCTTTTGATCAATGAAAATTGCAATAATAAACGGACCTAAATTTAAATCTTTTAGTGTCAGAACCGGGCGTTTTGGCTAATTTGAAGGATTTTTCATTAGGAGACGGATATAATGATCATTTTGATATTCTCTATCGAGGGATCTAGACAACGCAAATACTTATGGAACAGTTTACACGGCCCGCTCTATTGGGACGATGCATTCCAATGACTCTTCGTAGACCATTTTATGAATTATATGGTCCAAACTGGAAGCAATACCCAGTTGGTTTTATGATTAGCAGAGATTCGAGTTTCTAGGGAATACTTTCCTTCTATCTTAATCACGAATGTGTTGAGGAGGTCTGACGAGTGAGAAGACACGAAGACTTGTGTGGTTATAGAAGTATTGGGAATGAAGAGATGGGATTACCTCCCCACAACTAGTGAGTATCGATCATTTAGGCAGCAGGAGGGACAGAGACCTCTTCTTAGAACCAAAAAATGAAATAACTGTTGTTTAGATCGATATTTAGATTTAATGAACTTAATTAATCAATGTACACTTCATTTACGAAACTCATTTAATTATTCAATGTGATAAAAATCAGTGTGATAAAAATCGGTAATTAATGAAGAAAAGAAGATGGATATAACAGACAGATAATTACCATCCTTTAATAATTTCTTTGATTAAATTTTAGAAGATATGATCAATTATTCATTAAATATCAATGATTGTATATCTTCTCTGCAGAGGATCATAAAAGAGAGAATTACATAAATTGAGATTCAGATGTGAATTGTCAAAATTTTCAACTTGCTCACACTGATACTTGCTGTTGAAACAAATTCCGTGGCAAACAAATCACAGAGTACTATAATAATCGACACATCATACATACTACGTACATCTACAGTTACGCTCAAAGTCTCTTACTCTCTATATTACTATATATAACTTATGTCCCTAAGATCGCTATATGATTGAGTACTATTTACTATATTATATGCATCAGTACACCTATCGCTATTACTATACGATACTATACCCTACTCTCTCCATATATTATATCGATATATTACCTATATACTACTAGTACCCTACTATCTTATGACATCTGATACCATTTTCAGGTTTTACATCTAATTCTCTAAGAGACGAATTCTGGGATAATAGGGAAAGACTTCAAAAGCAAGAAATGGAGGTATTCGAATTGAGGCAATTGAAGTCCCCAAGCAAAATGTATTCTATTTAACATATTAATAAACTATATATATTATTACTATATCTATATTTTATTACTATATAGATATTATATGATAATATATATATATTATATACTATAGTATATACTATGATTATATATATATTATATTATTTACTATCTAGATCGTACTACTTTCAACCCTACAGATATCCTACGATAACCGCTAGTACGTATACTATCTATACTATCACAGGTCAAGCTTATATACCTCCTATACTTCTAACTCTATTTACTGAGTTTTCCGACTCTGCTCACTGATACGCTAGTATATCTCCTTGTATCACGTATATAATATAAACTACTTATATCCTAATATATCTCACACTACTATATATAATCACTATTTACAACTATACTTACCTAGTAGCCCTACTTCCCACTGCTCGCGATAGTCTACTACTATGTATATATATTCACGACATCCGAGTAACTTCTAGTCCTCGTCTTACTAGACGTCCCGAAATTCTCACGAAAACTATACTCAACCTTATATGGAAGCCTCATAGCTCCTTGCGAAAGATGACGCGCGTAAGGTATGAACCGCTAAAATATCTCACATAACTTTTATTGATAATGAGAAATCGTGTATGCTCGACACTAGCAGCCAACTCGGGTTCTCGATAACTACGTCCGCGCTGCCTCATCGAACTCTGACGCTTTTTTAAAGAAATCTTCATTAAAACTTAATTTAGAAAGGCTTCCTTGTTTCCAAAGAATAAAAAGAACAGTCAATATGCCAAATATTAAGGCAACCGTCTAATATGAACCTACTCATCATCTATATGTACAGCATATAAAGATTTAAGCTAAGAAGCAAAGCTCTCATCCTGAAGTCATAACATCGCTATATACTTATAAATTGAATATCGGCAGGTTGTAGACGAAACGAGAACATCCGAGACTACTCACCTAAATCTTCACTCGAGCTTCCGCTCCATTCGCGTACGATAGGAGCAATAACTGCACGGACTTAGACTTCTACATTCATCGCTCTCGAATCGAATCGTAGCGACAAAGTGAATCGTATCTATCCAACTCATATATCATAGTCCACATTTTCTAAGACTGACTTTGAAGAAGTGAGTTGAAAACAGACTTATTTGACATTTTGTTTTATTGTCCTGTATCTTTTAGGAAAAATTTGAATGTAACATGTCTTGTTTAAGAACACCGAATCAGTTTAAATTGAAATATCCTTGGGAACAATCTTTGACTTTACTCAATTTGTAGAAAAACTGGATACAGACCCAATAGTTGCGCATGATCCGATACATTGCGATTCTAAGATGGTCAATATCCACAGGTCTCTAAGATCTCAGAATGATATTTCAGAGCAAGTGTTAATTAAATGACATTATTTTTCTCCATAGCTCTACTACCCTCACCCTCGTTATACTCGGACAGATCGCAGAACAAACTGACAACAAGACACTCATAAGACAAATTTACTAGTCGCTGCATCTCGTATACTTGATTAATCTCCCTCGATAGGCTTTTCGACGCCGAAGCCCCTCGAACGTAGGCTGTCGAGCTAGCATTTTTGTGAGTAAATACATGAGAAGCAGTTTACACGTATTCCGCAGAGCCACCAGCTACGATTCGTAGGACTCTGTTCGTCAGAGTATTTAAACTTTCAGACAAGATCACTTACTATCGAAGATGATCTGATAAGAGATACAAACATCAGTCACTGCAGAAAAATTTAACAGCCACGTATCCGCTGAGAAACAAACGAGGTTTATCTTGGATTGCGATTAGTGAAGCTCTCAATGCTTGCCGAACACCGAGAAAGAATTGGACACCTGTATGATAGGAGACTCTTCATGATTAGCGCTTCGACGAAGTCCTCCGCAAGCATAACATTGGTACTTTTGCTTCACCTTCAAAGCCGAGGCTAAGTTTACGCCTCGCTTGCAGTTACACACGTATTCAAAACAACTTTGACCCAGATAAGAACGGATGCTTTTAAGATGAATTTGGACATTCATTAAAAGTTAATGAAAGCCAAGCTGCCATATCCTTGTAAGAAAAGGGGTAAAATAAGAACAGATAAGGTTCGTTTATAAGTACTAGCACAGAAAAGGTTAGTTAATGGTCAGAAGTTGATAATTTAGACAACAAAATGGAGACGAAACTTTTTAATGAATCTCTGGCAGAAAACACATACAGATTTCTTGAGAGATCATTTGTGGAAGGATGGAGACTTCTATTCCGAGTTCGGAATTTGGATTCTCAAACACAGTTTTGAGGGTTGGACCATTATGCTTTCCAGACATTCTAGTAAACTATACATGAATTAAAATCTGCAGTGGAGATTTTAAGGAATAGACCGCTGGTAGTTTTACTAGAGGGAAACTTCGACATAAATTAAAAGTATGAAAACTGTCAAGGTTTAAGCGAAACAGCCGGTTTTGCATGCATTATTGTTTATATTAGTTAGAATTTCTTCAGTAGGGAAGAAATTAAATAAATTTTAAAATTGAACATTCATTAATGAAGTTAATTGGGAAATATTCAGTTAACATGGAATTAGGAACTCTGAGTTAAGCCCATTGTTCATTGAAAGGTTGTTAGAATCCACTGTGTTTTCCTTATTTTCCATTGAAGAATTAATCTAATACATAATTTGAGGAGAAGCGGTAATTTATTAAGAGGTAGGATACCCGAAATGGAGAATCACCTACCTAGGAAATAATCCTGACAGTAATCGTACCTAATAGCGATATAGTAACGTGTTCAAGTGAATAAACAATTATATTAGAACTTCAAGAAACTTTTAATAACTTAGTTGGAAAAAAGAGAAGAAAACAGAAAAAAAAATTTTAGATTCAAAGTTTTTAGATTTGTTTGGAATACCTGCGTCCTCAAAACGTTAAAAAATATTTGAAGAGTTGAAAACGGCCTGGTTACTAAATCAGTAGATACACAACACTGAAAAATCATTAACTGACGTACATTAAAACAATTCGAAACGTTATTTATCAGGAATCTAAATAAACATATATTTAGTGTTTACTACAGAACACTTGATTTTTACGTTATTTATCAGAGAATATAATAAACGTATATCAATAGTGTACTACTCAATCTGCTTGTTGAGTCGTTTTTTTATTAAATATATTATACGTTCTATTATCAGGAATTAATGACACATATAAATTTATGGTTCTACTACTACAGGAGGACACATATGAATTATACGTCTTTATCAGGAAATATTAATAACACATATAATTGATGTTTACGTTAGTGTTTAGCAGTTAAATAAGAATACAATATAGAAATTTCTTTATATAATAACACATATAAGTTATAGTTCTATTTATTGCAAATAGCGTTCAGAGGATCTTTTATATTTTTCTATAGAAAATATATTGTATATATGCGTTATAGGATAAAAGACTTCACATATGTAATTAAAGAAATTAGGTTTATTTTTATTTTTATATAGAACACAGAGGTATTTAGAAGGAAAAACAAAATATAACCAAGAATTCACCGAATGTATGTCACATTTAAAGAAACATTGTTAGAACAGGACTAAACATCTTGATGGCTTAACAATTACTAAGCAAGATTGTTAATTTAAAAGACATAACCAGATTATCCTGGGCATAAATTGAATGTGTATACTCGCAACAGAACATAAAACTTCTTTTGTTCTAGAGAAGAAACAAAGTAATTAAGTATAAACAGAAACAAACTAGAAACTTTAAATTGGTCTAAAAACAATAAGTTCTTAAGGACGGTCATAAAATAAAGGTTATGGACGGTCTTTGTACTGTGCTTTTCCTTTTCTTGTTCAGCTCTGTAGACACAGAGTAGTTAGTCATTAGATAACTTTATTCATTATAGATTAACAAGAGATTAGGACCACATACTTTTAAAGCTCTCTCCACACCCAAGACATGATTTATCTGAGAAAATACACTCCTAAACATTTTTATTATCAGTTACACTCACCACTTTTATGACCATAATGCTCTTTTACTGTTGTAATAAAATATTTGGTTTGCCTTATAGGAAAGCTGATTTTTCTTGTGATCTTTAAGCTATTTATATTACAATAGACTTTTTTGAAAGGCTGGTATCACGAAGAAAGTCAATTAGTGGGAAAAATTTGAAAATTTGAGACTCAAGAAAGAACTTTTGGGGATGAATACACTGAGATGATCAGATCTTGAACAAGCAATTTTTCATATGTTTCTCAATTACTTCCACCAATCTCTGCAGACAGGTACGCCTTATTATAATTTTTATATTTTTATATTAAGAATAATATTAAAACAGTTTATTTGTACTAAGTTGATTAAATTTAAGATATTAATGCAGTTTTTCTATTTACTACTCCTATCAAGAAATTTGCATGGTTCTTTGATATCATTATTTAAGGTAGAACTTCACGTATATCACTAACATGGATGAAACTTAAGATGTTCCTTGATATTAGAAGGAAACATACACGTGGATATTAGATTGAACAGAGATAAAGACTAGATGAATTTTTCTTCAATCTACACTCATTCATTATCTCTATTCAGGTTTATTGTAAATAAAATTTTTGATATTTAGAAACGATGTTCTAGTCAAACCAATGATGCACAGAAGTCCCGTAGAATTAAATAACAAGTTAACTTTAGGACCATAAAAAATCTTTTCATTCATTTCTATATCTATCATCCAGCTCTTAGCGGCAGGTCATTTATGAATTTTCTGAGGCCATTTCGATCCATGACATTTTGTGCCAGGATTAAAGATATGAGTCAGTTGCTAACAGTGCAACGCGTCAGCCACTATGCATTAACAAAAATAAACCGATTTGCCGCCATAATGACTAATCAGAGAAATTTGAAAGTACTATTGATTAGAGATCCTCAAGAAACTCATGAGTACTCTTCGCGACGTCGAACATTGAGAGAAGAACATCAACATTTTCATATCTTTGAACTTTTTCTCTTTCAAAAGAACTTCAAACTCAGGATTCATATCATGCTGTAGTTCAACATCGATGAAATTGTGTTGAACAACATCAAAGTTGGGATATACTAATTAAGCTCTCAGAACATTATTTAGTTGTTGTAAATACATTGTATGTTGTAAATATATTTTAACCTTTTGTCATATTTTATATCCTTTAGATTTAAGTTTTTTTTTATTAATTGCTTTTAAAAACAACTAAAAACTTTACACATTTTACATCTACTTTTTCTTTTACTCTTTCTAGTATGTTTATTACAAAATTTACATTTTTTTATTTTAATATTTTTTTTTTATTTTTATGTATTGAAATATACGTTCACTTATAGGAACTTGTTATTTCTTTCTTTTTGCCGCTGGGTCCCCGCTCCTCCCTCTGTCTCTCCCCTCTTCCCTCCACCTCACCCCTCCTCTCTCTCTCTCCTCGCAAAAATCTTTCTTTACATGTATTTTATTTTTATTTTATTTTTATTTACAGAAATACTATAAAAACTTAAAAATTTCGTAGAAATTTTTGTTTTGTTTTGAATAATTGTCATTAGACACATTCAGAATTACTTTGCGTGTTCCTTCCTCTTAACTTTAACTTTTTTATCTTTACAAAATCTAAAAATTTGCCTTAGAGAATTTGGTTGTTTTGGTTGTACTAATAAAAATTGACCATTCAAATTACTTTTAGCGTTTATTTGTTTTTATACTTATAAGCTTAAAATTAGCCTTATGCTATATATATCAGAACTCTTTTATTATCTTTATGGATATTTTAATATTAGAATTTTCATTTTTTAAATTATACGAGAATCTAATTTTTAATTCATTATTATAAATAGATATATATATATCAGAATTTTTTATAGTTAGAATCTTTTTTTTTATGCTATATAATCAGAATCTTTTATTAAAAATTTTAAAATTTTTTTTTAATTTTAGCCTTTATTAGTTTATTTTATTTCATTATTAAATTAACTTTTTAAATAAAGTTCTAAAAAACACTAAGTAACCAGTTATTAGATTAAGCATTTCTAATTTTTGGAACATAAAAGTATTAATGGACACTTTGATTGTAGAGAGTTGTTTTTAGTTCAAATAATCAGAACGTTTTTTTTGAAGACTAATGCTTAAAAGTTGCTCAAATAATAATTTTTAACTCTAATTACACGCTATAATGATATTAATGAAGGAAAATATAATCGATATACCTTCTAATTGTAATTATAATCCACCCTACAACCCTAACCCAAAAAATTTTTAAGTCATTTACAGCTGTTGCATGAACACTTGGCAGATTTTTCAGAGTCCTGTAGATATTGTGATAAAGTTTTCAATAAAATTGTTTCAATTAAAAATCATTATCATAGATGCCATTCTTTCTCTATACTACCCAATCCTGAAACTGAAAATGAACATTATTGTGAAAATGAATTCAGCATAACTAGTACAGATTTTAATAATTCAGTAATGTCATAGAATTTGGAAAATGATAATGTAAGAAAAATATCATTGCCTGCTCTTATCTATGGATTTGGCCACTATACAATATACTAATATTAGATATAATATATGATATATATATATTTATATATTATATAACTTATAACTATTATATATACTATATATATACTATATATATAAATACATATAATATATAAATTATATATCATTTTGAAGGTCTTTTCCTTAGCTTTTCAATGGGATGCGAACTTTTTTTTCTAAACTATTCGGTACGCTTAAAGACATTTTTTTTAATTGTTTTAGTTACTATGTACATTCCATTAATCTCAATTCAAATATTTCTCCTTCTTAAGTTTCCCCGAGCTTTGTGGAGTTTTTCCCCACAATTACATTATAATATATTCATATCATTATTACCTATACTATATCCCTACTATACTACTATATAATAAATATAACTATAATACTATATTATATAGTATATACTATATACCTATACTTTGGTAAACAGGTCTAGCAAACTCCGTCCTTACTTCTTTTTTTTTTTTAATAACTCTGGACATACATCGAAAACCTTTGCGACTAGCAAAACACGATCATTCAGGAGAGCTCTGTTAGTGAGGACGATCTCTAAGGTCAAGCAAAATTATGCTACTTGTCCACTTGAAAGGGTGAAACCCGTACCTTAGAGAGATCGTAGTACACTCAAGAACTTAGCATCGAAAACGATTCTGGCTATAGAGTTGCTCCAGGATCAAGATTTTTGAGGCAAAAGGAAAGAATACTGGCTGGCCCACCATGGTGACCAGGGGCACACAGAGGGAAATCCTACCTGATGAGATGGTGTAGCAACTATACTATATATATATACTAATAGTATATATATATATACTTTAACTAATATATATACTACTATATATATATAGTAATATATAATATTAATATATATATAATAATATATATATAAAAGAACATATTAAAAAAAAAAATTAATCAGACTATGTTAATTATAAATTTGTTGGTACGGTTTATGCGTATGTCTGCAACATTTTAGTAACGTTTTTATGTTTCAAGTATCTTTTTATTGCCTGCATATATAAGAAATTTGCCCGTATGTGAAGAATCTTAATTTTTATTCTAATTACTTAGACTTATACCTTAAGTATATACTATATACTCAGTAAATATTAATACTAATATGTTATATATACTACAATATAATATCTAAATATACTATAGATAAATCTACTATATACTATATATTATATATATACTATATATAATATATAGCAATATATATCATATATTATAAATATATATACTATATACATATAATATTATAATATAATTACTATATATATATATACATATATATATACCTATATATATACTTATTATAAAATTATGAATATCAGTCTCATTTGTACTATATACAGAAATTTCTCATAGATATGGAATATAGTAATTTGACCATATCAATACACATAAAAATTACTAATACCTACATATATCTAATATATATATATATTATTATATATACTTATAATTTATATAATACTATATATATATATATTAAGAAGATACTTCCTATATTATTTTAAGACGCTAATCAATTAATATACTCGCAATACACTATTCAATGTTTTGCATCGATAGTGGCACAAATAACTAAAAAACAAAACCAAAATAAAAATGTAAATTTCAGAGGAGATGGTGTTTAAAATATAGATATATGAAAATATTTAAGGGGATCCTTGAACTTAATGAATATATATCATATATATGTAACTAATATATGAACTTTTTATTAATAATACATACTACCACTTAAAATTTTACCATTACTCATGCAATTACACAACTAAAATTACTTATATATATATATATATTAATACTACCTCCTATATACTATATTATATATATATTCTAATTATACATATATCTATATATACTATATACAACTCTATAGTTATATATATATACTATACTATATATACTATACTATAAACTATACTTACTCCATATACTAACATACTATACATATAATATAATATATAAATTTTATAGCATACTCATAATGAAAAAGGAAGTATTATATTATTATATATATATTATACTATTATATATTATATATACATATTAACATATATATAAATACTAAGTATCGTATATCTTGAGACACTGATTTTGGGCTATCATTCTCATATCAAATCTCTACTTACTCTACCCTTTTTCCCTCCCTGGAGTATACTCCCCGGCAACATGCTCAGCACCCCCTACTAAAAGCCGGGACGCTAAAGAAAAAATCCGGACTTTGAATCTACTTCTTGTACCCCATTATCTGCAACAAAATAGTGAGAAGAAAATTCAATGCCAGTGCAAGAGACTGTTGAATCAGTGGCAATCCATAACACACTGTCATCTTTCAAAAAACACTTCTTCCTTTTACACACAAGTGGATCTGTGAAGAATGCACTTCCACACTTCTACACTAATCAATAGCCTCAATCAGCAAACACAAAACAACTAAGCATAAACATTACTACAAATTAAACATTAAACGGATCACCATAATTAAAAACACAAGAAATTGAAATCTTCCACAAAAACAACATAACATACAATAGCACTAAGTTCAGTCAAGAAGGCTACACCTACCCAAAAAAAACACCAGAACAAAAGATTTATATGGATACCACTCAATAGAATAAACATCACAAGTCCTAAAAATCATTACTCTACTAACGCCTTATTCATAACTCACTTACCATACACAAAACACCACCTCACAAACAGCCATCCCTTAGATGAACACAACAACCTACAAAAAATTACACAATCCTTCACCAGCAGATGAAACACCAACAACATAAAAGTAACAACATAATAAACCTATACATCCGTCATCACACCTCACCATTACTGGCCCCAGAAAAATTATATACACACAACCCAAAATTCTAACACACATCCAAACCTCCCAAACCTCACCATAAGGAATAATGGAGGATTGAATTTCAATGCGGCCCACCACAACATGGGACAAAAGACCACAAAAACGCACCATAGACGCCCATTAGAGGAACCCACCTAGATATTCCAAATCTAGACCACAACCCTATTTTTCTCAACAATAGAATTTTCAACACCAGTATTCCACCCCCAAAACTAACAAAAGTCAAACCCATCCCCAGATCTAACATTTTGTTCAACACAAATCTACACACAAACCTCCAATGGCACAAACAGAACTAAACTCCAACCATCTCACCCATATAATTAAACAATAGCAAAAAAAATAACCACTCTTATCAAGGAAAAACATTATACAAAACATCAAAAAAGCAGACTGGATAAATTCTTCTGAACGTCATAGTGTTAAACAAACACTACAACCTAAAAGCCACCTCCCCACGCAAGACAAAATACCAGCTAATCCAAAAACATTCACTTTAACTAAATCCCATAAAGCAGCTAAACCAAACCAATACCTCAGGCAACACCTGTCAAAAAAATACAATCCAACACGACACCTATAAATCGTGCAACCGGAAGATCATCAAACAGCGCGTAACCCTTAATTTTAAAAAAAAATCAGCGTCATGCAAATTGCAGCAAACAAAACCAAATTAATAATTTAAACAAAAATCACAAAACTTAACCAAAGCACAACCTCAAACAACTTTCAAACTTCCTAGCAAAAACCTTCAGAACACAAACAACAATAGAAGGTGGGATACATAAAAAAATTCTTAAAAAATGCAAAAAAAAAAAAAAAAAAAAAAAAAAAAAAAAAAAAAAAACAAAAAAAATCTCCCACACATTGAATCCAATAAAAAATCCAAACCTCAACTCCCACAAAACAACAAAACAACATGCAAACCTTCCTCGCTACACATTTGCAAAACAAAGCCATAAACCCACTCACCCACAAAACAAGGAAAAATAATCAAATTCCCTCTAAGACGATAAAAAGAAATCACGACTAAACAATAGAAATAACACCAAATGACAAAAAAAAACACCATAAAAACTCAAAAACTCACCAGCAACCGAAGGTACAAAAATCTCAATATACACCTTAAAACACTTTATAAGGTAACACCGCACAAACCTTTACCAACATATACAGCTTGTCCAAGTAAACAAAATTTTTTTTCCCTATCTGGAAAGAGCAATCATCATTCCAAAACTAAAACCAGGAAAAGACCTCTCTTAACCCCTCCTTCCTATCGTCCATCTCACTGCTATCCACTATATGTAAACTCTAGAAAAGCTCATACTAAAGCATAAATAACCCAAAACAACCTCAAACAAACATACTCCAACACCGGTTTCCAGCAAACCATCAACCACAACTGCTCTTCGACAAGCCATCATTCAACCATAGCAAATAGCTCTTAAATCCCTGGCCCCCACACCAAATACACACTTGTAGCAATCCGACATAAACAAAGCCTTTGATACAGTCCCAAGACATAATCTAATCCACAAAATAATACAATCAACATCCACTGACTTAAAGAAAACCGTACCCAAACTCTTCCTATTCGGGAAAGCAGCCCAATTACATAAACAACAAAAAAGAAATCATGGTACCCAGATAATATAAAAAACAATGGAAACGCACGTACCTTCAAGGAAGCATCTTATCCCCTACCCTTATTAAACTTACTCAAGCCAAAATTTAACGAGATGTACCAATTACTCATTTTACTTTAAACAGAACACTCTACTCACACATGAATAATATTTGAGCAAAACTTTAGATACTCTGTCCACTAGTTTAAAGACTTGATGCACAAATGGAATTTATAAACACACGGTGACATCCACCAGTGATAACCACCTACTACTATCCTCAAACCTGTATTAGTTTAGGGTTACATAGAATATACAAATGATGTAATACTTCTGGACTCAATAATGCTCACAGGACTACTCTCCAAAGCTGCGAAGATTTCAAATTCATCATTGTTAAAGCATATAAAAGCATTATAGACAAAATCATCAGAGGAGATATTGTTTGCAATGCTCAGTGAGAGTGACAAGACACAAATAAAACAAATCTGCGGATGTACAGCGCGATTCTAGCTACCGTCAAGAGCCTTGCTCAAAGGAGGAAAGTCCAATTCTAAAACTGGAAGGGTTTCGAGGATGAGCAGATCACATCATTATAAGACGTGATTTGTAGTAAGACACGACATGCGCAGCATTCATCCAGGAAAAAAGAGTGATTTTGTACGACTGGAGAGAGTTAGTAGAGCTAAGAGAGAGTTTAGTAAGTAACTGATAAATCTGTAAACAGTCAAAACTTTCAAGCGAGAGCTTTTTGAGTGGAACCACAAACAGATGTGTAATGGCATTCCAAAAAAGATGCGAAACAAAACCTGTAAGCGCCATAAGCTTATAACACTATGGTGAGAAGAAATCCTGAAGAAGGTGCCTCAGAACATCTAACCTAATAATAGGTTGTTTAGAAAGCGAAGAAATGTGATCCATCCAACTATGATTATGAGAAATTGAAAACCCCAAGAATATTAATAAAATGGATTAGTTGTGTATTTTCCAAATAATATATATATACTATACTATATACAACATATATATATATATATCATATATATAGTATATATATATATTATATATATATATATATATATATTATATATATATTATATATTATATTATATATATATATATATAATATATATATATATATATATATATATATATATATATATATATATATATATTTAAAAATATACAAACCGTTTATATGTGTTTTTTCTCAAGTATCTGTATGAAATAAACTTTGAAAAACTATATTTGGGGATAATTTCCGGATTTAATATTTTTAATATTTTAAGTATCTACTACAGTCTGAGATTAAAATTTCCTATAAAATTTTTTGAATTTTTTTTTTTTTTTTTTACTTTCTTATATCACGAAATTGTGTTTTAGTTAGATGTATTGATAAAATTTCCAGCATTACGTTTAAAAAAAATATTTTTATATTTGAATTTAATTAAAATTTTGGTTATAGAATATGTTTTAAGACTATAGTTTTTATATTACAAAGTATGTATTCAAGAAAAAGTTTTCTCCATTTTTAAGATCTTCGATATTTTTCAAAATGATTAGTTTCATTCGTTTTAATGTGTGCAAGTTCTTACGTGAACAGATCAAAGTTAGTTGGGCAATATATTAAAGTGGTGTGTTCCAGACTCTACCAGTGAAGTACATGTAAGATTCAGCATAGAGGTTAAATCTGGCGTTAAAAGGTCGGATAGAGAAACAAAGAGGATGTGTAGAAAATCATGTCGCAGGAGCACTTCTGAAGGGAGGTAGTATGATACTGACGAGTTCAGATGAGCAGTGTACATTATAATAGCTATTTAATAAAGAGAGTGACGTAGTAATTCGACGAAAAAAAGGTACTGGAGAAAGGTACTTTCAAGCTTGTTTAGAATGAGAAGTAAATGTAATCCTTCCAAATATGATCACTATACAATAAAACAAAAAGAGATCAAATTAAAAATAATAAGGTTTCAGATATGCATTTTCGAAAGTATATAATATAATAAATTATACTAATATATATATATTATAATATATATATTATATATTATAATATATAACATAAATATTAACTATTAATATAATATATATATATATATATGATTATAATTATATATAAATATATATATTATATATATAATAGGTAATATATATTTATAATATAACGTAATATACTATATATATATATAAAATTATATCTATATATATATATATATATATATATATATAATATATTTAAATATATATATAATATATTATATTATATATATATATATATATATATATATATATATATATATATATATATATATATATATAATATATTATATATAGTATATATAGTATATATATACTATTTATATATATATATATATATATATATTTATATATATATATATATATCATAAATAATATATATATATATAATAATATATATAATATATATATATTTATATATATATATATCAGAAGCTGGGCGCGCCCTATAATTTTTTTTTTGTAGTGCGAGCCTTGCGCCTATTGCGCCTATGGCCGCCGGACCGTAGTGCGGCTTAGCGCCTATGGCGCTATAATTTATTTGTCACATCAATTTGCGGCCTAGCGCCTATGCGCCTATGCGCCTTTGCGCCTGCGACTTTTTGCTGGCCGGTGGATGTTCGCTAAATTTATTTGCAAATTAACTTTTAGTGCGAATAATAAAAGCATGCTTTTACAATAAGGAAGAAAAAAACACATTTATGAATTTTTGTAATTAAAAACACCTCCTAAACTAATATCTACACGTCCATTTCCTCCTCCATGTATGTCCTTGTCGTCCATGTTTTCCCCCAGGAGGTTCAGAACGAAGCACTGAAAGAAGTTGAAAATTTTCAGAGCCATAGTTGCTAATTTATTTGTAGTTAAGAACTACTGAACTAGTTATATATATAATATATATATATAATATATATATAAATATATATATATATATATATTATATATATACCTATATATATTGTAATATATATACGTATATATATTCCTATATATATATATAATATATATATACTATATATATCAATTTAAAGTTGTATATAAATAAAGTATACTATAATCATATATATATATATAATTATATATATATATATATATATATATATACATATGATCATAACTACTATAAATTATACTATATATAGTTAGTATATATATAGTTTGTACACTGGTTTTTTAGAATGATACAAGTTTGCCACGCTTCTAAGTTCTACCACTTTTTAAGGGTAAAAAAAAAAAATGCTTTGTTCTGATCATAGGCGCGGCTATAGGCGCAAAGAATTGGGCTGTGCGCCTTTGCTTAGTCCGCCTTTTTAAAAACTGTTGATATATATGCAGAGATGGGCATCGTTACATGAAATTGGTTAGCTTACCTTTACTCGTTACTTGAGAGAAAAAGGGGGATAGCGTTACCGTTACATCGATTAGATTTTGACAAATCATACAAAACGTTTTGAAACTCTTCCATATCTCCCTACATGAAACGCCGTTACATGTAACGCCGTTACTTTCGGTCACTTTCGGGCTTAATTAATAGTTACAATTTTGTTCACATGATATATACATTATTACTGCTGAAGATTAAAAATATTGGCATATACTAAAACAGTTTAAACTTTTATTCAAAAATTGCAATTTACATTACCTATTCATTGACAAATAATAGAAATATACAATTTTTAAAATTTTTTATCTATTTAGTTTCCATTATTGTAAAGTATAGTGCAAACTAAAATGACTATTTATCATCTACTGCTGAATTTAGGTAATTTATTCTAGCATCTCCCTATTTACCATTTTTCTATATTTTATTTTATTTTCATAAAAGCGTAGAAGATTAATCCAGTCAAACGTGCGTCACTTTGAACCTAGCTAGCCGATCTTCTTTCAACATTGTTTGATATTATTGGTATGTAAAGTATTAAGAGTAGATTTTATTAATATTAATCATGATATAATAATAATAATAATAATAAAATATTAATTTTATAAATATTAATAATAAATAATAATAATAATAATAATAATAATAATAATAATAATAATAATAATAATAATAATAATAATAATAATAATAATAATAATAAAAGATTGGTTTAAATATTTTCAGAAGGAAATTAATGGAAAGGCAGTATGAGAAAATTAAAAATTTAAAAATGATCTATTTAAACATAGTTAATCATTTATTAATAAATGATAATAATTTTCTGTAACCATATAGAGCATAAATAAAATTAAAAAGAAAGGACATAAGGATTTTATTTATAAATGCTTAAGTGATTAAAATTACGACTGGCAGAAATTACCTTAAGGATGACTAGCCTTTTCAAAAGCATATATCAGATAGCTTGGATCTCTTGGGAGAGTGAATGTGACCAGCAAAGCTGAATAACCTTTCTGTAGGGCCGATGTATTGTAGTGCAAAAAGACTTTTTAAACACAGGGATACCTATTAAGTGACTCTAGGGATCTGTCGTTATCCGTAAGGATTTGACGCTAACTTCTATTCTAGTTCCATCTTGTATTTAATGACTCGCGGTGATGTAGTATGACAAAAAACTCTCGTATTTCAAAAAAGCTCATCTGGACTGGCTACCTCCCAGCCACATCCATTACTTCCGTTTAGGCTAAACTTGAAATGTATGTGCTTGAACCTCATTTGTGACAGCCACGATAGCATTTACACCCTTGGGATACCTATTTTCACCATACTACTCCTCTCCTCTAAACTTCACAAAAACTCATTTGTGAATATATAATATATCGCGTTTCTTGACGAGGCATTGATTTTGTGGTAGGATTTTAGAATTAGATGCCAGAAACTGCACGTAACAAAACGAGTCGAGCATTGGGCTTCGGATGAGTGATGACAACTTAAGAAACCACTCCCGGA
>JABUQX010124296.1:7500-17500 GCA_015478945.1 Trachelipus rathkii | reverse complement strand
GACCGAGCACTTGGAGGTCAAACAGACCGAAGGTCTGTTTGACGACAGACACAGACGACGCGCACGGTGCGCATAACACATACACATTATTATTTTACTTATTTGATACGAAGATTCGATTTCCGAAGGAAATCGAACTCTGAGTGCGAAAACAACGATCCCTGTAAGGGATACGTTTTCTATTTTTACGCACTTGACTTTGCTTTCCCACGAGTTTGCTCTTCGCATCCGTTCTGGAGGTCCATCATATATCTAATGAGTTAGAGTTAACGTTAATCGCTTTCAAATTGGTATGATGTTCTATGAAGGTGATAAGCTGATCCACGCGACGTTTTGTGATACCGTAGGTCACCCCTAAGGTTGTGCTGCCCCCTTAGCGAAGCGTCAAATTCGTCCTGAGAAACCAGGTTGGCTTAACGCTATCGGAGTGAAATTGGAATGGGGTATATGATGAGCAATCTCGTCGGAGACGAGATTTCGTCACTCTGCATCCCCCAGTAAGGGGGATTGCTGGCCCCACAAAAATTAAAATTGATCGTAGAAGACTGAAACTCGGAGAAAGGTTGAAGGAGACGGAGCGGAGTCGAGCGTATCGGAGTCGGAGTCGGCGTTGAGTCGGATTCGGAGAGGAGTCGGATTTGCTTATTCGGTTTCGGAGTCAGGGACCCACGGAGGTGGGTTTTCTTCCTGAAAAAGAGAAGAGAAATGCATGGATGGCAAAACAGAGGAGAGGAAACGGAGGAGAAGAAAGCAGAAGGAGGGGAAAGATGGAAGGAAGAAAATGAGGAAGGGGAGTCTGCGAGGAGTAGGCACAGATCACCGGTGCTGGAGCCATGCATGTGCCGAGTTAATAAACATTTGTTACTGATACTAATATTTGTGTCTTATGTGTATTGATCTGTTAGATTTCCGAAAAACTAATGGTTTCAGAACCATCAAGAAAAAAAAAAAAAATAAATAAAAAAATTTCTACACTTTTTTTGTTTAACTTACAAATTTACGTTTTACATACGCTAAAGCAGTATCACTAATCAAACACCATAGGCCCTCCATCACCCTCCTGACTATCTGTATCTAATTGCTACTTGATTTAAGGTACATTTTGAGTATTCATTTTGGTAAACCATAACATAAAATCAAGTGTCTTTATGCAAAGATCGACAATATATTGCTGAGATAACAAAGTTTTCACAGTATTAAGCTTATTGCATCATCTGAACTCATGAATATAACCCAACGGACGAAACTTAGCCCTTCTAGAACAGCGAATAAATTGAGTTACGTTAACCAAGTTTCACACTTAACAACAGTTAGTAACTAACATAACATCAAAAACGTAACTTATTCCAGCCTTGTCAAGCGATGTCTTACATAACAATTGTTAATTACACGACATGGTAATATTTAACTAAATTTACTATAATAAATAATTGACCGGTGAAAGTTATGCCTAACGTAACAAAGTTTCCTATTAATAGCCAACATGATGTTAACATGAACTAAGAATTAAAGATAACAACGACAAAAAACCAGACACATTTAGGTAAGAATAAACAGCAACATTAACAAAGATCCACACTTACCAACAGTAAAAGTAACTAACAAGGCTCACAAAAACAATCCATTCATGCTTTACAACATATCTCAACATGCACAATTTAATTTTAGCTTAACATATAGTAGATAATTACAAAATTTAGCACAACCGTCCCTCCGGCATAATGCCTAATAGTAAAGCAACAGAGTAAATTTTACTCTCTGTAAGCTAACTGATAACGATTACATACTTAACACACCCACACCCGCACCCACACACACACACACACACACCACACACACACACACACAACCACACCACACACACACACACACACCACACACAACACACAACCCCACACACACACACACACAACACACACAACACAACAACGATGAATAAACAGTCATCATCATCAATGTAGTCAATAATCGAACAAGTACGGGGGGAAGCGATAAAAAGTTTTACGTATTTATAACAGTAGAATTTTCATTGAAAAAGCGATTAATAATAAACATTTAATAAATAGCATTAAAAATATAGGTTTTATTTTAAATATATAATTCATCTGATCAGAGAAAATAGGATTCAAGTTGGGTACGTTCTATATATCTCTTCTAAAGATTCAACAACCTTTGAAAGAATGTAAGTATAAATGTCTCCACAGCAACACTAAACCATTTTCGGATATGTCGATTGCAACCGCCCTCGATCTCTCATACAAGAGAGAAGTAAACTCCTCCAAGCTGATAGTTATTAAAGCATGTTCTGTATACTGCATTGATATGGAAAACCACATGTTGCGGCGGTATAATATCGTAGTCACATCGAGCTATACCTCATGTAGGGTCATCAGAGTATTCAACATCGTTAAGATGCGTTTTGTCTATTTCGTTTTTCTATTTTAAGCACCGCTGTAACTATTTTCAGTGTTCGACTGTGAAACCTTATACATGTGCGAAGACGGTCACACAATCGACGGGGTTTCCAAATATGCGTACCTCAAGGGTTTTAATATGTCAACAACGGACGGACACACGGTCTATTCTATTAGAACCTCTTACGCTGTCTTCCCTGTTAGATATTTGCACTAACGTTCATCTCCGGCATAACAAACACTATCCTCTACCCATGAGCAAGCGATGTTCATATCTTGCATAACCCGATCAGGCACAAACGAATAAGGTCTATATTTGACCCTTGGCAGAAATACAAGCAGCGTAACGACTGCCATTTGGTTTACGATTAAATATAAATGACACATCAGTGGGTATAACAGCTCCTTGGAAGATATCAACAACAGATGTAGAGAGATGCGGGGAGATGTCATAGTATCAGTACAGCGAAAAAATGTCCTACTGACGAAATCGTTGCGTAAAACAACCCCTTTTAGTAATGGAGATTCTTTTATTCGCGCCAGTGCAGAGAAAGTAACAGATACAAGCACAAAGAACATTTCCAGTCTCAAAGGGTATATTCTCGCTAGACAAACAACAAACAAATATGCAACAACACAACACAAAACAACAACAACACAAACAACAGCAACAACAACAACAACAACAACAACAACAACAACAACACAACACAACACAACAACACACAATAAATAGTACAAAAATAGTGTCTTTATATACAACCAAACGAATATAATGCTAAACGTAACATTGTTTTCACGTTATAGCTAACATAGTTTACCAGAACTATATATATAGTTGTACAATAACAAATCTAACACTTACGCTAGAATAACACTATATACAAAGCCCATCTCAAAAGCAGCTAAATACTAGCACAGGCGTACCAAGAACGTACCTATTCAACACTTTTTCAAGATATCTTAAACAATATCATTGTTATTTCTACATTAACACTATTGATTTACGCGTACATTGTGACTATCTTTCGGACTAATAGCCAGCAAAATGGTTTTGTATTATTACTACAGCGAATATAGTTAATTTCAATGTTTCCCACAATAATAAAGCTAACATAGCATCATATGAACTAAGAAAATATGTACACGACAAACTTAAACAACTTCGCACTAATAAAACAGTTAACAATTAACAAAAAGTTCCACACTTAACACCGTGTAAAAGTAACTACACTTCGCATGCAAAACGTAACCCTATTCAGTTACTTTTTTAATAGTTCCTATGATATTACTGGCCACGAGATATTGCTACGGAACAAGTCTTTAGCTCACAATAAAGCTACATGTCATAACCTGACTAAGAAATTTATAATGTACAAGTTACAAAACAATACTCCTCACGCATGAATATCAAGCTAAATCCTGAAAATTCGCTACTTATCAAAGGTAAATAGCTAACAGGTCATACAAATACTCGATATGTTCCACTTTTCGAGCATATTAGCAACATTATAAAGCCTTATTGATCTAAACAAAATCTTAACAAAGTGACAACTATCAAAAGATGCCATATTCTTGAAACTACATGAATTGACACTATCTTCATCAAAGTGTCAATTGTTTCGAGAGTATAACAACATTTGACCTATGAATAAACGTTGACCATTATCAAAAGTCTAGAGCAAACCTAACATTCCTCAACAAAAAACTTAACCTAGCCTCGTTTTTAACACATCATCATCAGTAACACAGGTCAATATCTTACCAAAACTATTCATTCGTCTCTAACAAATGCAGTTTGCAACATACCTAGCGTATGAATAATCCGCTAACATCCTGAAAATTCCTACTTATCAAAGGAAAGTAGCTAACAGGTCATACAACACTCGACAGGCTCCTCCATTGTCCAGGGATTTTCAGCAACCAGGTAAAGGACGTATTATCTAACAAATTCCCTTAAAAAAGTAGCCAATCTATCAAAGATGGACGCTATCTGGCACTGCGAATTAATACTACCTTCATCAAGTGTCACTAGTCTCGAGTATAACATCATTTGAGTATGAATTAGCGTAAAGAGATTAGCAAAATTTCTCGGCAACCGTGGTAACATTACTCAACAGAATTCTTAACTAGCCTCACGTTCTAACTACCATCGCCGTTAGCACAGGTTCATGGCTACATCTACTTCTTTTGGCAGAGTTCTCCAACAAATCCAGGTTAATGGCACTCATAATAGTAAATCCCGTTAATATATCGATTCCTAAATTACGAATAAGACTGGTGGCACATTGACCAAGAGTATCTAACAACACATCACCTCCCGAGAGGAAACCCAAGGGGATGCACCCTGGGAAAGGGTGTGAATCTGAGAGAGTTATATATATGCTTGGAAAAAGTATAGATAGGTTACGTTTTGTATGACATGTTAGGTACTTACTTTACTGTGCTTAAGTGTGGAACTTTGTTTAATGTAACTGTTATATAGTGCGTTAAGTTGTGTTAGGTTTGTTTTGTACATTATTTTCTTAGTTCAATGATGCTCATGTTAGTCTTTATTATGTGAAACATGGTAATGTTAACCTTATTCGTGGTGAGTAATAAAGAACTCCTTTTTGTGCTATGTTATCCGAATGATAGGTCGAAATGAGGTTACGTAAATCAATCAGTGTTAATGATAAAAATAACAATGATATGTTAGAGATATGCTTGAAAAGTGGTGATAGGTTACGTCTTTGTACGCTGTGCTAGGTACTTACTGTTGAGTATGGAGCTTGTTAATGTTAGTTGTTATTCTAGCGTAAGGTGTGTTAGCATTTTGTATTGATACGAGTCATGAATTCTAGTTCTGGTAAGCTATGTTTAGCTTTATTAGTGAAAACAATGTTACGTTAGCATATATTCGGTTTGGTTGGTATATAAAGAACTTTTTTGTACTAGTTGTTGTTGTTGTTGTGGTTGTTGTTTTTGTTGTTGTTGTTGTTGTTGTTGTTGTTGTTGTTGTTGTTGTGCTTGTTGTTGTTTGTTGTTGTGTTGTGTTGTTGTTGTGTTGTTGTTGTTATTGCTGTTGTTGTTGTTGTCTAGCGAGAATATATACCCTTTGAACTGATATGGTTTCACGTTTGTGCTTGTATTCTGTTTACTTTCTTCTGATTGGCGGAAAGAAAGAATCTCAATATTACCTATAACGGGTTGTTACGCATACGATTTTCTGTCAGTAGGGACGATTGTTTTCGCTGGTACTCGGTACGGTGAATCTCCCCGCATCTTACCACATCTGTGTTGTTGATATCTTCACAGGGAGCTTGTTATTTCCAATGATGTGTCATTTATATTTAAATCGTAAACCAAAATGGCAGTCGTACGTTGCCTTTAATTTCTGCCAACAGGGTCAAATATAACCTTTATTCGTTTGTGGCTCGATGGTTCATTCAAGATATCGACATCGCTGCTCATGGGTAGAGGAATTAAGTGTTTGTTTTATACCGAAGATGATCAACGTTTTTATGAAATATTAACAGGGAAGACAAATAATGGTCTAATTAGAATAGACGTGGTGTTTCGTCGTGTGTGACAATAGTTAAAAAGCCCTTGAGTACGGCCAATATTGGAAAACCCGTTCGATTGTGTGACCTTCTATTGCGCGCACATGTATAGGTTTCACAGTCGAACACCTGAAAATATTACAGCGTTGCTTAAAATAAAACACGAATTAACATCGCATCAACGATGTTGACATACTCGATGACCTAATACGTATAAGTACAATGGTGGTAATCTCGTATTTACACCGCAAACATGTGGTTCCCATATAATGCAGTATTACAGAATTGCTTATACTTATCAGCTTGGATGAGCGTTTACTGTCTCTCTTGTATGAGAGAATGAGGGCGGTTGAATCGAAATATGCCGAAAATGGTTTAGTGTTGCTGAAGACATTTATAGCTTACATTCTTTCAAAGCGGGATTAATCTTCTAGAGAGATATTACTAGAACGGTACCCAACTTGAATCTATGCTATCGCTTTGACAGATCGAATTAATCATATTTAAAAATAAACTTATATTTTTATGTGTATTTATATGTTTTATTGTATTTATTATACGCTTTTTCAATGAAATATTTATATGTTATAAAATGACGAAAACTTGTTTTACTTCCCGCCGTTATGTTCGATTTATTGACATTACATTGGATGATGGATGCTGTTATCATCTGGTGTTTGATGTGTGTGTGTGTGTGCTGTAGTGTTGTGTGTGTGTGTGTGTGTTGTGTGTGAATTTGTGTGTGTGTGTGTGATAGTGTGTGTGTGAGTGTGTGGTGTGTGTGTGTGTGTGTGTGTGTGTGTTGTGGGTGCGGGTGTGGGTGGGGTGTGTTAAGTATTGTAATGTCATAGATTTAGCTCTTAAGCAGAGTAAAACTTTACTCTTGTTTGCTTTACCTTTAGGCATTATGACTGGTTAGTACGGTTATGCTTAAATTTTTGTTAGATTATACTATGTAATGTAAAATTAACGATTGTCATGTTGGAGAGATATGTTTGATAAAGCATGAATGGAATGTGTTTTTTTGTGAGTCTGTTAGTTACTTTACGGATGTTAAGTGTGGACTTTGTTATGTTAGCTGTTTATTCTTACCTAAGATGTGTCAGGTTTGTCTTGTATATTATATTCATTTAGTTTCATGTTACATTCTGTTGGCTTTAATTAATAGGGTAAAACTTGTTTATGTTTAGCATACTTTCACGGTCATATATGATAATTACAGCAAGGTTTATAGATAAATTTGAGTTAAATCATTACCATGTCAGTGTAAATAACATGTTTGTTAGAGACACGCTTGACCACAATCGTGAGATAGGTTAACGTTTTTGGAGTTATAGTTAGTTATCTTACTGGTGTTACAGTGTGAAACTGTTGTTAATGTGTGTTATTTTTTGCTTTGGTTGCCGAGCTAAGTTTTTTGTCGTTGTGGTTTATTTCATAGTTCAGATGATGCTAAGTAAGCTTTATTACTGTGAAAACTTTGTTATGTCCAGAATATATTGCTCTGATCTTTGTATAAAGAAATTGATTTTATGTTATGTTTATGTCAAAAATGATACTCAAAAGTGACCTCTAACAAAAGATCAGAGATCACCAGAAGTCAGTTAGGTGATAGGAGGGGCCGCTATGGTGGTTTGATTTAGTGATTTACTGCTTTTGGGTATGTAAAAAACGTAAATTTGTAAGTTATAAACTAAAAGAATAAAAATTTTAGTTTATTTTTTATTTATTTTTGTTTTTCTTGATGGTTCTAAACCATTATTTTGAATCTACAGATCCAATAACAATATATAAAGACACAAATATTGTATTCTTTTAAACAAATGTTTACTAACTCGGACCGCCAGTGGCTCCAGAACCGGTGTCCTTGTTGCCTACTCCTAGACTGCCTCCTTCCTCTTCTTCTTCCTTCCAATCTTTCCCCTCCTGCTTCTTTCTTTCTTCCTCCTTTCCTCCTCTTTCTTCTTCGCATTCCTTGCATTTCTTCTTCTTCTTTTATCAGGGAAGGACCCACCCTCCGGTGGGGTTCCCTGGACTCCGGAAACCCGAATCCAAACCTCACTGACTCCGTCCCGAATCCGAACTCCGACTCCAACGCACGGACTGCCGACTCCGACTTCCGACTCCGTTCCGTCTCCTTCAAGCCTATTCTTCCGAGTTTCAGTCTTCGTACGATCAATTATTTTATTTTGTGGGGCAGATCGCCCCTTCACAGGGAGGATGCAGAGTGACGTAATCTCGTCTCCGACGAGATTGCGTCCTCATTTATGCTCACATCCAAAATTCTCACTTCCGATACGTAAAGCCTAACCTGGTTATTGTTCAGGACGAATGACTTTGGGCATTAAGGAGGCAGCACCCCTTAGGGGCTGACCTCACGCATCACCAAAAACTCGGCCGTGGTCAGTTTATCACCTTCATTAGAAATATACCAAGTTATGAAAGCGACTACGTTAACTCTAACCCATGTAGATATATGATGGACTTCAGATCCGGATGCGAAGAAGAAACTCGGTGGAAAGCAAAGTCGAATGCGTAAAAAAAACGATCCCTTACAGCGTAAAAAAACGGACTCAGATTCGATTTCCTTCGGGAATCGAATATAATAATGTAATAATATAATAATAATGTGTAATGTGTATGCGCACTGCGGCGCTCGTCTGTGTCTGTCGGTCAAACAGAACTTCGGTCTGTTTGACCTCCAAAATGGTCGGTCGCCCAAACGTCGATTAGCCTAAAACTCACCCACGCAGATGCAACGCACACAAGGGCGTAGCGCGTATATCGGTGTCCACCTCGGGTGTGACCCCCCTTCATAGTAACATCTCAGACTTAAAAATTTACACGGATTCGAGCTTATCCATTACATTTATTCAAGTTTAAGCAAATATTCTCTCTATTACTTTTGAGAAGGTGTGGAGTCAAACTGCAGGCATCACTACAGCATTCATCGAATGCTTTTATTGTAATTCATTTCTTTTCGATGTACATTTCAGTGCTAAATGACACCAGAGCACGTAGAAAGACGATTTAAAGATCGATTTAGGGGTAATCGATCACGATAAATCGATTGGAATCATCAAAAATGATCTAGCGATCATTTAAAACCTTCTAGGACCCAAAAAGCCCCCTTTGGGGCTCCGCCCCACCTTTTCTGGGGCTAAAATCTTCGAGTTCAGGCTCAAACCTCGGAATTTCGGTCTTCGCAGACCTTAAATTCGGTCTCAGCGACCTTGAAAACCTTAACCTTTGTCATGTCAAGCGTCAAAAAACCAATGTTGCAAATGTTGCAATACAAAATTTGCAACATGTTGCAACATTTCTCGAGCTGTGACCTTGAAAGGTCAGTGATCTACCTATAACTACTAATAATTATATAATATATTATATTATATAATATATATATATATATATATATTCTATATATATATTTTATATATATTATAATATATATATATATATATTATATAAATATATATTATATAATATATAAGTGTACGATGTTTTCTTTTTACGCTGGCAGGACGGGTATGTTTGCTGGCCTGACCATTATAATACTATAGGAGAAATGAAATTCTTACGTACGCCCATAGTATAAAAATTCACTCTTACGAACAGGGTAGGAACGAAAATTTCCAAATTAATTTATATATCATACCGTTATTACTAAAGTAACGTTGTTTTTTTTATGTTGATTTTTATAAATTAGTTTCTTTTTTTTCATTTTTTTATAAATTTAATAATTTATTAAGTTTACAATTTAATTTATTATAATTTAAAAAGACTCAAATATTGGGTAGAAGCTACCTTACCCTACCTACCCTATGAATACGCCCCTGATATTAATAGTATAATATATATAATAAATATATATTAATATTATAATATATAATAATATAATACTAATAATATTATATATTATAATAATTTATATAATTATATATATATATATATAATATATATATATATTATTGATCTTTTAATTCTACGCCTTTCTGCCGATTTCAAATGGGGAACTTACGGAAATTAATGAGAAATAGCTGT
>JABUQX010124296.1:0-5000 GCA_015478945.1 Trachelipus rathkii | reverse complement strand
TAGATAGGGATAGCCGTCCCAGTCCAGAGCCCAGTATATCGAGTGAGGGCGAGAGTGACGGCTCCGGCAGCAAATCCCCAGAGCCTTATCGAAGACGTCGGTAAACTTTCTCTACGCAGGATATTCCAAGGTGGAATTTCTATTCAGCTCCATTTGTGGGTAATCTCATCAAAAGGGTTTATTGGACTTCTCCTACCTTCCACAATATCTTTGAAAATACTACCTTTTATTACTGACCAAACGTAAGGTGAATTGGTGCGCCAAGTTACCGAGACATATGGATCCTCAAATAGAGAGAAAGCAGAGCCTTTATTTCAACAGAAACTAAAGTCGGTTGAGAAGCCCACTGAATTCTTCAACCGAGTGCGAACATCGTTGGGGGACCGAAGTTTCCAAATCTTACTACGTCAGAATGAAAAATTAATAAATTAAATGTTCCTTTGCGTCCTTCCAGAAGACTTTGCCCCATATTAACGGGTTTGAGATGTGATACTACTTTTCATAAAATGGCTGAAACTGTTGACATTTTCATGAAAAGAAAAAGAAAAAAACCACCAACCAACCAAGATACTTTTCCATTGATGTAACTGATAACCCGATCATCATGAGAGCCACCACTTCTACAAACAAGCTCACAGTATTTCAACCAGTGTATACAACCAAGTTGCTTTATTGTTCCAGAAGATGAAAACTCTTGCGTCAGAAGAATATATACTGGAGCTGCTAATGGCTCTCAATGATAATGGTTGAACAAGAGATCATTCTTCACGAGGCAGATTAGCTTCAGCCATTTCGGCAAGAAGATTCTCTTTGTTTCTTCCATTTTATGTTCCGTGAAAATGCTACTGGATGACAAGGAGGCAGCAGTAGAATGGCACCTTTAATGGCAGATGCGCCATCACAACAACAACCTTCACGACTGCCTTCCTACCGTGACAAGGAAATAGATCGAGGGGCTGGGTTACGTCCCTATACAAGTGAAGTAAAATTAAATTTAACCCTGTGGTAAAGCGTAAAATTTGCAAGTACAATGATGGTTTTGAAAGATTTAAACGTTTAAAGGAGGAAAGCTACTCTTACTAAGCTCCAATATGTATAATTATCAATTTAATGTTAAAATATTCGGATGCAATTTTGCAAGCTGATAAAAATAATATCGGTAACAAAAAAATATTCAAGTTCATTCGAGTGACCATGAGGCTAATGACTGAAACCATCAGTTTTTAAGTAAAAGTATATCTCAGCGTCGAATACAAATGCACCCCGGCATGGCAACTACACCCTGGTATTAGTGGTAAGAATATACATTATCAAGATGGCGAAAACTCAGCTTTAACTCCCAGAAAAAAGAACTTGAGACTGGTTAAAATATATATTCTTACAATGGTGCAGCATTTACAAATATGTTAAATATTTTAGATATAAGTTCAAATAAAAAATTTCAAATTAAATCATCTCTTCCGTTTCTATTATGTAATTCTAAAGAATTATTTATCGATACAGAAAGCGCATTTTCTATAACAAAGGTTCCTGTAGAGGAAGAAAAATTCTTATTAATTTTCTTATAGCTTCTAATGGAAGTCTGCATATATGATTGTATTATTGAAAATTTAATTTTTTATTATAAAGGGGTATGAGCCTTCCTTTTATTCGCAAGTGTCATTGAAAATGTTTTAAGTATTTTTTTTTACTAAATACGAGTTCTTTTAGATTTTATCAATAATAGAAGTATTGATGGTAGTACTGACTTCTTTTGTCATGTTATGGAAGGAAACAACTTGAAAGCACTGCACATCTTAAGCGATATGAATTATATAAACTTGACTTCCCTCCTGATTTACCTTTGGTTCCTTCTCTTTATACTAATGTATTAGTTTACGAAATTTGTTTAATGATATTTTGATTTTTGATGAGTTAAATACTGTACTACTACTACTACTATCTACTACTACTACTACACTACTACTACTAATAATAATAATAATAATAATAATAATAATAATAATAATAATAATAATAATAATAATAATAATAATAATAATAATAATAATAATAATAATACAATAATAATAATAATCATAATAATAATAACAACTCCGTTGGTAGCTATCTGAAAAACTCCATGTATAAATAAAAATATTTAAAATAATGAGAAATGTGGAAATAATTTAATGAGGATTAAAAATGATTTTAGTATTAAAAGGGCCAACGAAAGTGTTTCAAAATTTCTTTTAACCCAGATGAAGAAAAATCCTTAAATGGTTTAGTTCCATATAAAGTTTATTGTACGATCCCAATATATGTTAAGAGCCGTAGAATCTTAACTTGTTTATATGATAAGGCAAAAATGGAGGTTGGCAGGTTAATAATTGCAAGGGTACTTCTCCCTCACATTCGTAATTGATTTGCTATATCAGTGTTCTCTGAAGTTTCAAGGGAAGCCAAATAATGGCAGATTTAAGAAAACTTAACCAACTAGCAGCGTCTGGCAAAAACTTATTCTCAATTCTAAACAACAGGCTTTACGAACCTCTTTGGTGCAAAGTTTCCTTTCCTGTTTTAACACGTATCAAGAAAGTTCTGACGATCAACAGCCCTTGTGATAGTTTCCTCTCTATATATATATATATATATATATATATATATATATAGTATATATATATATATATATATATATATATATATATATATATATATATATATATATATATATATATGTATATATATATATATATATATATATATATATATATATATATATATATGTGGCAGGTTTTTCTCCTATATATATATAAGTAGAAGAGTATATAGCAGTATATATATATATATATATATATATATGTATATATATATATATATATATATATATATATATATATATATATATATATATATATATATATATATATATATATATATATATATATATATATATATATATATATATATCATTGTTGAAGGTTTATCATTCCAGTCCTACTAATTTTAAAGAAGATATTCCTTTAATTCTCTCTTGTATTCCTAACATAACTTTCATATACATTGGCGATATCCATATTGCCTCTCCTTCTAATGGTGAGCATGGGTAAAGATCCTAGAAATGGTACTGAACCAGCTAAAAGCTTTTTAGTTTAAAGCCGTCAGATATGTGCCAAATTGAGTCATACATCATCTTCAGATTTTGATGTCTGAGGGGCTCCATGCCCTAATGGAGGATAAAACTAGTCCTATTTTGAATACCCCAAAATTAAAACCATTAAGGATAGGCGTTCTTTCATAGTTTGTCTAAATTACACCCGCTTTCTTTTTGCACTTCAGTGAAAATTGTTTCTCTTCTTCTCTTTCTTTCTTTTTCTCAAAGGTGCACTATAATCTCAACGAAAAGTAAAATGGAATCCTGAGGTTGAAGAAGCCTTTAATATGACCAAATTAGCCCTCAAAAAATGTGATGTCTTACCTTTGGGTTTTGTTTTCCTTTCTAATAGTCCACAAACATCCATTTTTACAGATTCTAGTCAAACAGGCTTGGCTGCGCAGTAGTTTTTACAAAAAAAAATGAAAAGAAACTTCTGCAGAGATTTTCCTGTTATCGTTTCAATCAGACTGAAATTAGCTACAGTACATACAGCAAGGAGGTTCATTTCTCGGTTAAGACGATTAAGAAATTTCAGCATTATTGTAAATGGACGAAAGGTTGAAAGTACAATTAATCTTTCAGTCACTTCAGTCACCTTAAAAAACAGACTAACGTTAATCAATTGCTAGAAAGGAAGCAGGGTTATTTAACTTTCATATCCGAGTGTGAATTGACTGTACATCACATTAAATCAGAAGAAAATATCCTTGCAGGTTTTTTATGAATGGAAGTCCAGCTCAAAGGCCCTCCTCTGAAAAGCCATCGAATTTGCCCCATTCCTTCCACTTCTGAGGGAATAAATAAAGCTTCTGCAACAAGACCTTCTCTCCAACTTCTAGCTCAGATATTTGGGTCAAAATTCCTTTATGAATATCCTGCGATGAAGTTTTGGTTCCTCTAGAGTTTCTGCCTAAGCAAAATTCGTCAGTAGAGGATGACTGCAACGCACTTGCAATAATTTTCAAAATTTCAGCGAATGAAGTATATATGTTATTTTTTTTGGCGAGATTAATTACTAAAGAACTGCAAGCAGCTAAAAGAACTGATGTAGAACTTCAGAGTATAAAATAACCATGAAAATACTGGTCTTAAGCTATCTAAACTATTCTACTATTATAAGAATGAATTGCTTTGCCTTTTCGTCAATGAATCTAATCCTCTTTCTCAGCCTGTCTTTTTTCCGGAATCTTTTATTCATTCTGTTATCTCTCGTTCCCACTTCGTAGGGCATTCTGGAGTTAAGAAAACTCTGGCATTCCTTAGAAAGCTCCTCATACGGAAAATACACCAAAATATGTGCAGCAATTTATACGAATTTGTGATGCGAATCAGAGGTCCAAATCTATCTTTCAAAATAAGCCCTCCATATAAGGAGGCTTATCGGAGGGTATCGACCAAATTTCAAGTTGTCCATATTGATATTCATTCTAAAATTTCTTAATGCAAAAACTAGTACCATTTAACATTGATTGAAATGTTCTCTTACAATCTCTTTTGCCTCCCATTAAAAAAAAAACAAAGAAACCTGTACCCACCATTGTTGAGGTAATTGCCAGAGAATTTCTATCTATAGCAAGAGTCGTAGGAATTTACTTTTACATTAATAGTTTACATCCGATTTATTCAACGGTGTTTGTGAGGATCAACGATCTCGGCATAATATTATCTCTGCTTATCCCCCCCTTGAGTAATGGCCTCATCGAGAACTCTCATAGGACATTGTTGAGATCTCTGCGTGAAAGGCTGTTACATGAGTTGGAAGATGTGAAGTACCACTGGTTAGATCTTCCACCCATGGTGTGTTATCATATTTACGGACTGCTTTATTGAACCTAAAAAGGGAATCATCCCTGCCATCTAATGA
>JABUQX010124295.1:10000-22324 GCA_015478945.1 Trachelipus rathkii | reverse complement strand
TGATATAACAGAACTTATCTTTAATGTTATGTTTATTAGAGATGAATCACCTCGATCAATAACTTTGAAACGCATCAATAGTTCAAAGATCATACAGATGGCATCGGGATGATGTTGGAGTCCTGCTAGGATGGTGGTTTGACTTTACTGATTTCAGATTTACTGCTATCAGTAAATATTAGGCTTACTGCGCATATTTCCAACCTATTCCAAAGCTTATTTGTTGTAGCTACGAGAGTTTGTCAGGATTAATATTTTGTATTTTTCTGTCATTGTGCGTCAAACTCTGTTTATTTTGCAGCTTATATCGATATGGATTGTGCTATTTAGACGAGGTTGGGATGAATTTTTTGTTAAATTTACGAATTTGATGTAAAAAATTTGATAGCGTTAGCATTCTATCTTTGTGTGCTGTATGAGATTTAGGACAGCGTATTGCTAAATTTTTGTTTAAATATACTACAATTGTAATGTTAATTACTTGATTGTTAGGATGCTGAAACGTGTGGAATAGCTCTACTTTGCGCGAGAGTTTACGCGTACCTTTACTCGCTGTTAAGTGGGAAGCCTTTGTTTAATGCTTAGTGGTTATTTCGTCACGTATGGTGTGTGTATGTTGTCGTGTCTTATCTTCTTAGTTCAGGTCATGTTATGTTGCCTTTATTAAAGTAACGTTGTTACCGTCCAACAGATATCTCATCAGACTCGGATGTCCTCATAATACTATAACTAGAACTTATTTTTGCGTCATGTTTGGAATACCTTGTCTTGTTAATTATTCGTTGGTCTTGTATTTGATAAATAGGACAAGTTATGATAATCCTTCGTTAACTGATCAATTCCATCAGTCAATGTACAAGATTACGTTAATATGTTTGAGATAACCGACCACACATGCTTGCGAAAAAGCAAGCTTGATCAGCGATACACCCGTTTTGATATGCCCATCCAAGTTAAGTTACTTTACACGGTGTTAGTGTGGAGCAACACACACGGCCTTTTTAATGGTTAACACTTTCACCGGGTGCTTAGTCATGTCTGTAGTTTGTCGTAGTACGATTAGTCTTAGTATACGTCATTGAATTGCTATGTTAGCTTATCAATCATGAAAACCTTGTTTGTTGCCATATATCGATGCGTAGCTATTAAGAGAACTTATCTTGCGCTATGTTTATCCGAACATGATCCTAAGATGCTACCCGTAGCATCAGGTGTTAATGTGAATTACATGATATGTTTAGGATGGCTCCGAAAAGTGTGAAGTAGGTACGTTTTGTATGCGTGTATGGGTACCTTTTTACTGCGTGTTAAGTATGGAACTTTGTTACTTTAGTTGTTTTTCTAGCCGTAAGGTGTGTTAGAATTTCGTGTCGTATCTGGGGTACAATTAGCTATTCTTAGTTCATCTACGGCTACCTGCTATGTTAGCTCTTATTAATGCGAAAACTTTGTTACGTTGAGCATATTTCGTGTTGGTGGTATTAAAGAACTTTTTTTGTATACTGGTTGTTGATGATTGTTGTTGGTTGTTGTTGTTGTTGTTGGTTGCTTTTGTTGTGTTGTTGTGTTGTTGTGTTGGTTTGTTGTTCGTTGTTGGTTGTGTGTTGTTGTTTTTAACGAGATAGTATACCCTTTTTGAAGCCTGATATGGTTCGTTCTGCGTAGTCGTGTTTTTGTTTTATTTCTTCTTGGAGATTCGTGCTTTGAAAAGAAAGTAGATGGCTCCTTTACCTTTTAGCATCGCTGTTCCTATACATACGATTTCGTCGTAAGCATTTTCGTTGTGTTGGTATGTGACCTTGCTCATTCCTGCTCTTGACGAATGTCCTCGTTTACGAGGCGTTCGTACATACCAACAAGAATGTTGGCTCAATTTACATTTTTCGCTAACGAATCGGAAGCAAATATTTACCTGTATTCCCATTGGAGGTGCAAGTAATAGACCTTTAATCATCGGCTTGAAGAATTCCTCAGATTATCGACAGCGTTGAAGCTTGGGTAAGGGACTGATATCGTGGTCATTGAGAACATCGCTACCCTGCTGAAATCAGAAGGTGACAGCTTTAAGAGGCTATGATAGAATAGGATGTTGCTTTCACTGCATCCGATATTAAAAGTATGATGTACGCAACTATTGACGAAAACCCTAATGATGCTCGCTGTCACATTCAGCGTACGTGGCTTCCATAGGTTTCACTGTTTCAGACATCTGAAGTATAACAGCTTTGTTGATATGAAACGCTTAAGTTCTATCTTAAAGATGTTGACATACCGCGAAAGAATTGAATTCAATATCGCTCATGGTGTGTATCCGTCAGCGTATTACACCGAAACAGTGTGGTTTTCCGCGTATAATGCCAAGTATGTACGAATAGCCTATAACCTTCAGTCAGGATTACGTTTACTTCTCTCTGGCCTAGTGGAGGAGTGAGCCGCTTGGTGAAAAAATACGAAATGGCTTTAGTGCCGCAGGTTGGTATTCTATGCTTACGTCCTTTCGGGATGGTGTTGAATCTCTGGAGAACTATAGACACGTTGCGTCATTTATACAGTTCCTAGTGCGTCCCCACTGATTAGATGGTTAATTTACTATTTAAATAAAACTTATATGGTATGAATGTATTTATTTACTTTAGTCTTTTTATTGGCACAATTTATTGTTATACACCTGAAAACTTGTTTCACTGTCCCCTTATGTACGCTTCTTGTCTGTTTTAAGATGTTTGAGGGCTGGCTGTCTTATTCGTGCAGCCGATTGTGTGTTAAGTATAGTTGATGTTCATAGGTTGCCTGCACAGAGAATAAAAACTGTTACTTTGTTTGTCTTTTAGCCCAGTAGGTCTTTATTTATGCTGGTTAGGTAGGTTATGCTAAATTTTTGTTGTAAAATTATCTATGTTATGCTAAAATTACATGTCATGTTGGAGATAGTCTTGATAAGTATGAATTGGATTTGTGGTTTTTCGTGAGTGTTGTTAGTTCCTTTTATTGATAGAAGTTTGGTATCGTTCGTTAATGGTTACGGCAGTTTATTCTTTGCTTAAGATGTTCAGGTTTAGTCGTTGTTTATTATATTTTAGTGTTTCGGTACATGTTTATCGTTGATGGTTTGAATGAAAACTTTGTTACAACGTTAGCATCACGCTTTCGTGAGTCTGTGATGATCAATTACACAGCTTTAGTAAATCTTTGTGTTACGATGAATTCCCATGTTAATGAAATTTTAACAGTGCTAGTGTTAGAGCAGGATACAGTGTGAATAAGTTACGTTTTGGATGTTTGTTAGGTTACTTTTACTGGTAGTGTCAAGTAGTGCACTTTGTTAACGTTACCATCTCGTTATTCCTGTTTACTAACGATGGGCTAGGTTGTCGTTGTGGTGTGATTTCATAGTTCAGGATGATGCTAAGTGCTCTTATTAATGTGAAACTTGTGTACCGTCTAGCATATATTGTTTGATCTGGTGTATCAAAGAACTTGATTTTATGTCTATGTTTATCCAAAATGTCTCGAAATGTGACTTGAATCAATAGATTCAATAGTCAAGGATGGACAGGAGAGGAGGGATACGGCATGGTGGCTGGTGGTGGGTTTGAATTTACTGATTTTACCTGAGTTAGGGTATGTAAAACGTAAATATTGTAAGTTATAACAAAAAGAATAGAAAATTTTTATTTATTTTGTTTTATTTCATGTTATTCATTTTTTCTTGATGGTTCCAGGAAATCATTATTTTCGAATCTACAGCATCATAACATATTAAGCACACATATTGTTTTATACGATGTTTATTAATCGGACCCGCAGTGCTTCCAGCACTGGGCCGGAGCAACTCATCAGATTCTATACTAAACTCTTTCTAGACTTACACTCTGATCCTCTCACAATTTCGGCCTATATACGACTCAATTTATTTTTTATGGGGGTGGGTCCCTTAAGGACCACGGGCCGTAACTTCCGTCTCGACGAGTTACGTTATCCCCAACGGATACCAGTTTGACGAGATAACCATGTCTCACACTCGTAGCAGAGCGTGGGCGAAAGGAGCAATGGCGATGCAGGTGCCCGTGCGTGCGGTGCGAGTTCAGGCTGCGTGGCAGTGCAGAGCGCTGAACCGCGCTGAGGCACGCAGAAGGGGTTAAAAACAACTCAGAGTGATCCTTCGGGAATCACTTTCGAGTTAATAATATACAGTAATTAAAAACAGGACAAACAAAAAACAGGACAAACACGACCTTGGGTCTGTGTCTGTCCGGTCAGGGAAGACCTTCGGTCTGTCTGCCTCAAGTGCTCATTTAGCGCTAAGTGTTCTGATCGCCTCAGATTCCCGCCACAGGGCGTAGCGCCAAAATATTACGTTGACCTCGGGGGCGACCCTCTATGATACATCCCACCCGATTGGACTTTACACGGTTTCATGTTACACAACATGCTGTATATTCGCAAGTTTCAACGATACTCTTTTCTTTTTGAGATCGAGGTAAGCGGTCAACCCTGTGGCAATCTACTGACGTAGTCGCCGTCTTCCCCCGGGTATGCGAGGACCCCGACTCTTTTCCTCTTTGCGGTTTACCAGGGGTTTTCTTTAGTTAAAAAAAAACGAGCAGCATGCTAAAAAAGGTTTTTGACACTTGGGGGTCTTGGCGCGTTAATATCTCATAACGAAATTCTTTAAAACACGTCGTAAGTTTTTCGTATTTTATCTGTTATTTCTTTTATACAACGTTAATTAGTTTCTATATTTCTTGCCGACTTAATGTTCACGCTGACTTCAGACATGTTATCGTACTTTTATGTATTCTGCTGTAGATGTTGTAGTAAAGCAATGTATAATTAAGTCTGGACATATTATATATTTACTATTATAATATATATATATTTTATATATATATATATTATATATCGTATATTATAAGTTATATATAGTATCATTACTATATATATATATATAATATATGCTAAATTTAGCTTTTTTTCAGCAGCTATTTTATTGAAAATTACTTAAAATGAAATTGTAACACATATAAACAATAAACTTATAAATATTAAACTCAACTTTAACAGATATATCATTCGGAAGGCATTAACGGAAAGATCCAAGGCCATAATTATAAATAAATTCAATATACTGACACAGACGAAGGTCACCAAGAGGGACAGTTATACAAGGAGGACGCTTCTTTAAGGGTTACAAGTATTCTTTAAGACGGTTATAAACAATCATTACTTATTAATAATAATAATAATTATTTTATTTATTATATTATTATTATTATTATTATTATTATTATTATTATTATTATTATTATTATTATTATTATTATTATTATTATGTTTTAAACTCTTCAAGAGTGCTGTTTCCTGAACATTCAGATCTGCAACTGGTACCATCTCGCAGTTATCCAAGAGGCGGTGATGAGCATCGCGTATATATTATATAATAATTTATATATTATATCTATATATCATATATTTAATATCGTAGTATATTATATATATATAATTATATATTTTATATATTCTATATATATATATACTATATAGTATATATAATATATATTATTATATATATATATATATATATTTACTATATTATACATTATATATATATATATACTTATATACTTATATATAATTAAATATTATTTCTCATATATATATACGATTATACTATATATATATATATCCTATTATATATATTTTATTAGTAAATATATATACTATATATATTTACATATATTATATATAATTTTTTATATATTTATTATATTGATATATATATATAGTATATATATATATATATTATATATATTAATAATATACTATATATACTATATATTATATATATATAATATAATATATATACTTTATATTATATCATAGTTCCTTAATCTGATAAATTAGAAACTGCATTTTATGACCGAGGTCGAAAAATCACGAATAAGAACTTTTTATTTTTATTTTAAAACTTGAAAATTGTGGTTCCAAAAGTCGATGTTGTGTAGCTTCTTTATTATCTGTCTACAATGAGATTACTTTTCATTTTCAAAATGATTTTTTGTAGTTTAATTATGTTTTCATTAGTATTTATTGAGTTAAATAAAAAATTCGCTAAGCCATACAACTTAGCGGTAGATTGCACAGCAGAGTTGCCGCTTCATGGCATTGACAGACCGCTTGCTATGCCGGCTCGCTCCCAACGGCGCGCTGCCGCGCGAGTGGGTAGCCGTGTAACAACTTACTCGCGCTTGCACCGCGATTAAGTTGATACTTATAATGTTAATATTAACTAGTAGAATTAAACCTTTTCACCCAACAAGATATTAATTTTTTTATTTAATCGGAATTTTGAGAAAATCAGTTAACCAAAATCCAAATATATGGCCTCAAAGTTTTGAGGTAGGTCATATATATAATATTATGTATATATATTAGTCATATGCATATATATTAGTATATATATAATTATATATATTATATATATATTCATATATATTATATATGACTAGTTCAAGTGATTTGGCAGATGCAAATTTCATTGTCTATTAAAAATAAATAAGGGTATAGTTAAAAATAATTTTACTGCCTTCTTTGGGAATTGAGCCGGTTGCTTTAAAACTGTTCTTGAACCCACTTTTTTGGGTGGAGACATAGCTCAGTCGTAACAGCACGGGATATTGTCCCGCCTAGCCATGCACGGTGGTTCAATCCCAGAAAGGCAGGAAATTCTTTACCTGCTTCCAGTAAAAATGGTCTGTTTCTTTAAATATTATATATATTATAATATTTATATATATTATATATAATACCTATTATATATATTATAATATTACTATATATATATATATTATATATATATAATGATACTGAAATAAATATAGTATTTAACAAAGGATATTTTTAATTGATTTTTAATCCGCTAGACTTAAAGGAAAAAGATAATACTTAATTAAACAAATAAAGCTTCACACACAAATAGCCATAATAAATAATATGTATATAATAATAATATATAAATAATAATAATAATTAATAATAATAATAATAATATAATTAAGATATAATAATTATATTATAATATATAATATGCTATAAACGTAATAATAATAATACTAATAATAATATAATAATCAAATAATAATAATTCAAGTGAGATAGGAAAATGTTAGTGCTTTTTTTTTAGCCTCGTGACGTCATTAACCTTTTGATTGATTGACGTAATATATTTTATCTAAGGCAAGCGTTTTTTAATTTAATTATTATACTATATATAGTATAGTATATATTATATTATATATTATATATATATAATCATATATATATATATTATCTATAATATTTATTATATATATATCATGGTGAAGCTTGCTAATAACCAAGAGGCCCAGGACCCCGCTCTTGCCCTTCTTTGTGGTTTACCCTATGCTGGTATTCCTTTCGTTAAAAAATAATAATTTAATTCCGCTTTATGCTATGGTATTACTTTAAACTAGGAATACCAAAAGTAATCATGCAAAGATGGCATAAAAAAAAATAGGAGATTTATGTTTCAACATTATATTTAAGAAACTTTTAATCTTAAATCAGTTTCTTTGAAAAGTCTATAGTCTTTACTGCGGTTATTAGTGGTAAATAATAGTAATATATAGTGAAATATATTATTATTATATATTAATAATATTAATAGATAAATATATATAAATTATATATTAATTATATTATATATATATGATTTATATATATGATAACTATTATAGGATATATCATAGTTCATATACTATTATATATATTTATATGCGCCCTCGGAACGGGAGGTCGGCTCAAAAAAAAATTTTCGTTGGTAGCCTCTATGAAACATAAATAGATGTTCCAGGTGCGAAAATGAATTTTTTTTTTTTTTAGAGTCAGGTCTGGTCAGATTAGGTTAGGTTAGGATAAAGTAATTTCCTTACATGGCAAAATAGTAATTAAATCCATGTTCACATATTAAATTATTTTCGAAAAGCTATCCAAGAAGATGAACAAGCTATTATAGAAGCGGACGCTCCCGGCTATTCCCCAATTGTATATCACATTGTTATTTTCGTAAGACGACGCCAAAAGTAGTTCTCCGTTCAAAAATCGATTAAAATAAATTTTTTAATTTTAAGTTTCTTACAATTTCAATCTTTCGACCTATATTGGTTATTTTGATTTAACTTTTAGTTTCACTAGTACACTCATTTTAATATATTGCTGCGTATTACGCTGTCTCCTTAAGGTTAACTTTTATATAAATATATATATATATATAATACTTATATACTATATTATTATATATATATACATATTATTAATATATATATAATGTATAATATATATCATTATTATATCAATCTACATATATTTACCATATACTATAGTATAATTATTAAATATTATGCAGATCGTTATCAGAGTAAGAGCCTTGATCGATAGAGAAGCAGACAACCACAGCATGTTTAATCACAAATATCCACGCTGCCCAGTATCATTCTCATCACTACATGACCTTTATACACTAAAATCACTAAAAAATGTTCCCACGAATTTAACCCAAATGTACCACACAGCTTTCTTTTGAAGTTAGTGCCTAAGCCTGAAAATAAAATCTTTAATTATTTTTATCCACAACTTTTCTCATATTTTTCCTTAATTAAAAAAGAAAGCTGAAAAATGTGTAATAAATAAATAAAATTTTTCATTAAGAGTTATAAAAATAACATTTGAATGTTAAAAGTTGAATTTTAAAAGATGTTAGATACAAATTACTAACGTATGCCTAAGTGGACATATAACTTCGGAGTAAAATCGAATATCCAAATATTTGCCAAATCCACCCATATACACTATTCGTTATCTAAAATTTGTTGATGTTTGGAGATAGTCATCATCATTCGGTGAACGGTGCCTTAATTAGAGTTATATTGATTTTATCTACAGCTAGCAAAGCAAATTTTTGTGATGAATTGGGATAAAAGCTATTTAAAAATTTAGTTTTTCAAATTCTTTTGATTTGCTTGACGTCTCTAAATACATAATGTTAGGGATCTATGCTAAAACGTACTTTAAATAATAATAATAATAAAAAAAAAATACAATAAAAAAAAACTGTAAAATATCCCATACTTTATCAAATTTTAATGTCAAAGGTAATAGCGAAAATTTAATTTTTTAAAAAAAAATAAAATTTCTGCTATTTATGTTTTAAAATCATATCAAATTTATGTGATAAGTTTTAAATTTGATACGTTATCAGTTAAATGTACTGATACGTTATCAGCAAGTTTACAGCCAAATAGATTGTTTAACGTTATCTCCAGAAAGTGCTCCGAACCAGGTGTAACATTGGTACAGGATAAATAATATTGGAGGAAAAGCCATTGTGAGTTGAACAGCTTTGATAGTACTTACTTTATCCTTGTCATGTACAAGTAACCTTACAGTTTAATAAATAGTTTATAAATTGTTCGGGGATATATATATATATATTATATAATAATATATATATATATATATATAATAATATATATAATTTAATATAAAATATATAATATTTAAAAAAGTATATATTATATATATATATATTATATAATTATTATATATATCTTAATAGATATATATATTAAGAAGCCAAGTGAAACTGCTTAATAAACCTTGATACATCTAATTATAAACTATTTAAGTAGACAGGCAGTAGCACCCCTATATACCCGTAATAAAACTAAATTATATATATATTTAGATAATCTAATGTAAGAATAAATTTTAAGGTAGTAGAGGATTATATCTTATTATATATATATTTATTATTAATTTTTATTTTTTTTTAATTATATATTTTGATACAAAATATAAAATATATATAAAATAATTTAATATATATATATTTTTTATTTACCTCCGAATATTAAGGGGGCTCTAAGAGCCGACTAGGTATAGGTGAACATAGTAGGGTATATAACTGATATATAAGTTCACTACCCCCCCTACCTGATGTTCACACGTATAAGAGTTACTATAAGAGACCTACAGGATCTACCTTATGCTATGGTCCTGCCATCTTTTAGTAGGTGAGTACCCTCATTAGTGTATTACTTAAGTTAAAATAATATATAAAAGAATAAATGATAATTATATATATATTATTAAGTATTTATAATCTTTAAGCCTTAAAAAATAGAGATAATATACATTAAAGTAGGAAAACCCGCTAAAAATAGAATGGCAGGATATGGAGTCCTCTTATCGTTAATCCCCTAGTGAGGACGATCTGATATGTAAAAATAGTTACCCCCCCGTTGTTCCCCTACCCCGTCTCGGCCCTTTGAACTCACCTATATATATAGTGAGTAGGTAGGGAAACCCTTTTTATAAATTAAATATGGATGATATATTAAATAAAATAAAATATAAATAAAATAAATAAAAAATATATAAAAATTATTAATATATATATATATATAAAATACTATACACTTATCTTATCCCTTAAATTTTAACCTATAATGAGTATAATTATATTTACTCCAAATTAATATATAAAATTAGTATTTACATAATATTTTAAGAGTTATGTACCTTTATATCACTTACTTCCATGTAGTAACGTTGATATGCTCTAGTACTAAGTATCTAGATAATTATTGTATATTAAAATATATAAACTATATATATATATATATATAATATATATTTATATATATTATATATAGTATATTAATTATATATATATATTAATATATATATATATATTATATGAATTATATATATTAATATATATTATAATATATATAATATAATTTCATATATATTAATATTAAATATATATAATAATTATATATTATATATAATTATATAATATAATATATATTAATATAATATATATTAATAATATATATATATAAACTAATATATATATATATACTATATTAATATATTTATATATATAATAATATTAAAATATATATATATATTTATATATATATATAATAATATATAGATATATTATATATATATAATATATAATAATAATATTAATTTATATAATATATAATATATATAATTATAATTATTAATATATATATTTATAATATATAATTATATATAATAATATATCATATATAATATATATTATATATTTATATAATATATAATAATATATATATATATATATATATATATATATATTTAATACTATGTATATAATAATTTATAATGGTCAGACTGTCGTAAAGCAGGACATCACAGTAACCCACGAGAACGGAAAGCACACTATAGTTAAAACAATTTATATCATTTGGAATCAGTGTAAAATTTTAAGGAAGGGTTTTAATTTTTTTTTTTTTTTTTTTTTTTTTTTAATCAGAATTATTTTAAAAAGTTTCCCCCCCCCCATTTAGGGGCTCAAGCCGACGGTGGACAAAGGGGGGACTTTTTCTCCGTCGTCCACCGGGAGTACGAGAGACCCCGACTCCTGCCATCTTTGCGGTTTCCCTTATGGTATTCCTTTAGCTAAAGTAATACTATAATCTTATTCTTTTTTTAACTAAAGGAATACAATAGGGTAAACCGCAAAGATGGCAGGACTCAGCAGGAGTCGGGGTCTCTTGACCTCCCGGTGGACAACGGGGGGGGGGACTTCGTAACCCTCTGTCCCCCGTCGGCTAGAGCCCCCTAAATGGGAAAAAAAAAAAAAATTCTAAATATTTTCGACAAATAAATAAAAAAAAATAAAAATAAAATAAAAATAAAATAAAAATCCCTCCTTAAAATTTTCTACTGATTCTAAATATATAATTTGTTTTACTGTAGGTGCTGCCGTTCTCTAGTTACATGATGTCAGCTTTAGACAGTCTGACCTATTTTACTTATTTTTAATTTTTTTTAATAATTTATAATATATATAATATATATATATATAATATATATATATATATATAATAATACTATTATATATATATAATTAATACTATTATATAATATAATATATTATATATATATACTATATATGGAAAGAAACACTTCGAAAAATCCTGTACAATGATTAACAGTAATTTGATGAGGTGTTAGTGAATTGTGGTGGTTTTTGATTGGTCGCAAGAAGGGAATTAGTATTTTGGGGATGAGGTTATTAGTAAGGAGGGTAATGGGGTAGGTTGAGAAAGTTTGAAGGAAGAATGGGTAAATCTGCAGCGGTATAGATGAAATTACTAGTGAAATGATCAAAGAGCGGAGGCGAGATGGTTATTGATTGGATTTGGCGAAAGCTGTGTACATAAAGCGTTTATGGAGGTTATAGTTCCA
>JABUQX010124295.1:0-2500 GCA_015478945.1 Trachelipus rathkii | reverse complement strand
AAATCAGTAAATCAGTAAATCAGTAAATAAGTAAATCAGTAAAGCAGTAAATCAGTAAATCAGTAAATCAAACTACCCTCCAGCCACCCTCCTACCCTTCCGTGATCTATTGATCTATTGATCTATTGATTCAAGTCATATTTTGTATAACATAACACAAAAACTTTTATTTATTTTGTTTTGTTTCTTTAAACATTTTGTTTTTACTATAAAAATTTATTTATTTTGTTTTATTTGCTTTAAACATTTTGTTTTTACTAAAAAATTTATTCTTTTTATGTTTATAACTTAAAAAATTTGCATTTTTACATACACTAAAGCAATAAATCAGTAAATCAGTAAATCAAACTTCCTTCCCGTAACCTATCTACCCTTCCATGATCTATTGATCTATTGATCTATTGATCTATTGATTCAAGTCATATTTTGTATAACATATCTCAAAAACTTTTATTTATTTTGTTTTGTTTTCTTTAAACATTATGTTTTTACTATAAAAATTTATTTATTTTGTTTTGTTTCTTTAAACATTTTTTTGTTTTTACTAAAAAACTTTATTCTTTTTATGTTTATAACTTAAAAAATTTGCATTTTTACATACCCTAAAGCAGTAAATCAGTAAATCAGTAAATCAAACCACCCACTCTATCCTCCTACCCAACCGTGATCTATTGATCTATTGATCTAATGATCTATTGATCCATTGTTTCAAGTCATACTATAAGTATCTTATTGTATAAACATAACATAAAAATAACATTCTTTGCTTTAGCTGGTGTTTTTGTTGAAATGTTACGTTTGTTGCAATTTGTTGCAGTTGCTGATGTTGTTGGTTGTTGAAATGTGGCTTTTGTTGTTGTTGTTGTTGTTGTTGTTGTTGGTTGCTTTTTGTTGTTGTTGCTTTTCTTGTTGTTGTTGTTGTTGTTGTTGTTGTTGTTGTTGTTGTTGTTGTTGTTGTTGTTGTTGTTGTTGTTGTTGTTGTTGTTGTTGTTGTTGTTGTTGTTGTTAAATATATCAAACGTTCAAGTTAAATGAAAATATACAACACTTTTTCAAACATATCTCTAAAATATTAATGTTAATTTTACATTAACATTGTAATATTGAAAACTAAACAAAAATATATCTCATCCTAGCCTAACTGACATACAGCATTCATTAACAAGGTAACTAGAATTAGAAGTTTCAACTTACCAGCAGAAGTCATCATAGCAATCTCATTCTTTACTATACAACAAACCGCACAAAAATAATTATTTATTATTATTCATTATTATTATTATTATATATTATTTTATTATTATTATTATTATTATATTATTATTATTATTATATTATTATTCATTATTATTAATTATTATTATTATTATTATTATTATTATTATTATTATTATTATTATTATTATTATTATTATTATTATTATTATTATTATTATTATTATTATTATTATTATTATTCCACATAGATCTCACAACACCAATAACGCGTGCGATCACTTTGCCTGCAGGTCCACAACTAGAACATTGGTTGGTAAATTGTTCTCTACCAGACACCTATACATTACGTAATCTTGTTATGCTCAAGGGATAGCCAATCAGAGAACTGTATTTGCTATGCCATCACGGTCAGCCAATGAAATTCGAGGAATGGCTCATTATTCTTAATATCTTTTGACACATGTGAAGGGTAACGAGATTTATTACTTTGTTTCCCCTTTTGTCCTTACTTAACATGTGTTTTTATCTTAAACAGTAGTTTTATTATTATTATTGTTACTATTATTATTAATTATTATTATTATTATATTATATTATTATATTAGTATTATTAGATTATTATTATTACTATAATATTATTTTATTATTATTAATTATTATCATTATCATTATCAACCGAACATTTATTAACTGAACATAACAAAGCCTACACCACTACCATATCACACACACAGCAACCACACACACACACACACACACACACACACGACACACACAACACACACACACCACACACACACGCACACACACACACACACACACAAACATAATAATTATAGACACTTTAATTAATACATTAGCCATGCAACAGCGTACTAACTTACTGATCACATGACTGTTATTTCTATGATGTCAAGCAGATGTGTAACATTTTTCTAAGCGTCGTTGGAAGATATTTTTTATATTTTTTCACATATTTAATATAAACATTTCGTTTTGTTATGTATTTTCTTTTACGTTTCTATTATACTTTATATTTATAGTTTGTTAAAAGTTAGTTATTTATTTATTTATTCTGGGCCTAACTCTAGGTTTACCCCAAAAGGGGGCTTAGCCCTCCAAAGGTTTTTTTTGGTTCCTAAGGTTTTAAATAATCGATAGACCATTTTTGAAGGTTTCAATCGAATTTATCGATGTTTTTTACCCCTAAATCGATGTTTAATTCGTCTTTCTACGTGCTCTGGTTGCCTCCCTTGAGCATAACAAGATTACGTAATGTTTT
>JABUQX010124294.1:0-69415 GCA_015478945.1 Trachelipus rathkii | reverse complement strand
TATCGTAACTCATATATATTAACCACTTCCTTTCCATTTTCTAATTTCATCTAATTTTTCATAATTTTTCGTAAAGCATGAATATAATATATCATATTATCTACGCATATAAGTGATATATTCAATCTCTCCTTATTCTCTCTTATCTAAAAGATATTATATTAATGTATTAATATGCACATTTTTTTCAAAGCATATGTTTTTATCTAAAATAAATAAAATTCATTTCCATTTTTCAAGTTTATCTAATTTTGGATTCGTTATAATTTGTCAAAGCAGCTATATGCTTTGTTAATCTTTACCAAAACAAATTCATCATCAATCATGACTTCTCAATATCTTTTTTTTAATCGTAAGAACTCATTTGTTTTTCCACTTTTTCATTTTTTTTCTAAAAAAAAATATTGTATTTTCTATTAATCTTATCTATTTATCTTATCCTATTCTCTTTCTATTTTCTTAATCCAAATATTAATTTACCCTTTTCAAAATTAACATCATAAATAATAAATGTTGATCAATAATAATAATTAAAAATAATAATATAAAATAATAATAATGAATAATAATAAATACTACTAATAATAATAAATAAAAAATAATCAAATTAAATATAATAATATAAAATAATATATTAATTATATAAATAATAAAACATAAATCCAACTTTCAATTTTTCCTCAAAAAATTAAAAAAAAAAACGCAATAATAAATCTAACATCACATAATGAGATAACTCAAGATTTAATAAGTACCAATATCCATAATCAATAACAATAATAAAAAAATAATAAATAATAATAATGAATACATAAATCATAACCATAACCAATCAAATTATTTCCTATTTTCCTCATTGTGTACTTTTAACCTCATCGTTTCGTGTTTCAAAGTATCTTTATTCGTTCCTACTCTTTCTCAAAATGATATCTAAACTTATTTCATTAATTTCCAGTTAACCCTTCCTTATCAAAACTTTCTTTTTCTCGATCTCTTATAGAATATATTAATTATTTGATTCATTAATTTGTTATATTTATTACGTAATTGTGATTGTAAGAAAGGGAGAGAATTGTTTATAGGGTATTCTATAAATAATAAATATAATAGAATTAGGTAAAATTATGCCATTTACCAGAATTTTTTTTTTCTGTAGTATTTGAAATATATTTTTTTAAAATTTTGATAGATATATAAGTTATAACGTTGGATGGTGAAGAACTTTTTTAAATTAATATTTACTATGAATTTTTGAATGAATTTTTTATGATGGTAATATATTGTTTCTGGGTAATGTGATTTTTAAATGTGGGGAAAATTAAAAAATTTTTGGGTCATTGATAATATTTTTTGTGTGTCTAAGTATAGAAATATATATTATTGGCGGGAAAAATACGATGAAAAAACGATAAAATTTTAAAATTATTGTGAAATAGCACATAATGGACGGTAAGCTTAATTTTGGGCATTGACAGTTAGTAGTATTCTATAATTTTTCGCAAAGAAGGAAGATAAAGTTTTCGGTCTCTCTTGGAGCCTCACAATACTTCATAATCTTTACGTGAGGCAAGCATCCATCTTTTTTAAGCAAGAAAAATGAAGAAGGAACAATGTCTAACGATCTTTTTTAATCATTTTTAATTTCTTGCACCACCTCTTCAATACACCATTCACACTGTTCAGATTCTTACTTTCCCACTTTAATTAGGATATCCACACTCTCTCTTGCACTACTTAAGCAAAGCGACTTCCTTCATTTATGTTTCCAGATTTGTTCAGATTATCTGTTTCAAAATTCAGCTGATTAATAATTTCAGACGCTTCATTATAAATACTTTTTATATAAATTTACCTTTTACAATTAATACTTCTCCTCTCAACTCTACAAAATAATGCTGATTTACAAGAACTCTCTCATTCATATAAGCCCCCACTAACTTAATTCTTACATAAAACAGTACATAACAATTATATAAAAATTAATGCCTCTTTCAATCTTATGGGGAATTTCTCAAAGCAATTCTTTTCTTTTCACGCAAGAGCAATAATCTAACGTACTTCTTCACTTCTAATAATAAGGTACTCATCATTACTTATCACCAAATCTAGTACATATACGTTATTTTTTTTTTATTATGTTAGTCACACAGCTTCACGGGCAGTAAGCCCTATTCAGTGAAATGGGAGGGTATTGTACAACAGATATTCTAACATATAAACTAACGTAATTTACGTCAGATTGAGTCAACAAGAGCAGGCTTTATAAAGTGAGAGAGATTAAATTCACAGGAAACAAGTAAACATGAATAAATGAGAATTCCACAGATAACAGAATAGATATGTTGCAATGAATTAGAAGGAAGCACTGATCAGATCCGATTAATGGAAAAAACGCTAAACTAGCACTGGGAATTACCAGGATAGGTGTCAAGCACAAAAGAGGCCCCACCTGCGCGTGAACGGCAACACGTTGTGCATAAAGCGATAATGTGATAAAGCCTTCCATACGCCAACACTATCGTTCCAGTTGCAGAAACCATACAGTCTATGGAGGTTTCAACAAAGGTTTGGTCCAAAGTTTCACACCTGAGAAAAAAAAGAGGGTGAAAAAAATAAATATGGTTACCTTATAGAAAAGAAGAGTAAGAAGCACCGAACATCGCGAGAAAAGATAGAGGGGTCAAGAAGAGAATAGAATAGTACGGAACAGTTTAATAAAGGTTCTTTTGCGCGTTTTGAACCCATCGACTCTTGATACCAAAAGTTACCGCGTACCCGAAAAAATTGAGAACCCAGCAGCCCCCCCCAGAATATGAGAAGCGAGTCACTCCAAACAAAGAAGACGGAAATGAGGCTCAACGTGTGATATAGCCCCCTTGGCAGCAAACCTGAAGCATACGCCGCACCAAGACTAAAGTCTCTCAGAGGAGTCTAAACAGAACTTCTTCAGTTTCTGAGGCCAGTTTAAGATTTAAACCCCCTAGCGACGTAAATAGTTGATGTTGTAGAGTTAGTGCTCAAACCATCATTTTCTTTTTCCATGTTAAGGCCAAGGATGTGGTATATTGTCAACAGTTGTGAGACGAGAGAACCTGTCGAAAGAGAAGCCCGAAAAGTTTATAGAAGAATGTGGAGGAAGTGAGGATTTGTAGAGAGTGTTGGGTTATTATATAAAAAATTGTATACTTTGAATTTGAATGTTAGAAACGACTAACCCAGCCCATGGAAATTCTATGCGCAGATCAGAAAATATATATCGGTAAGATTACCCGAGATAGCTCATTACTAAATAAATAAATAAGAAGCAGAATCCCGAAAATGAGGTGAGACGCGACCACCTCGTACACGCCGCGCCCAGTCGGCAGTAATGCATACGAGTGGTTTAGAGTTAGATGCTGCTGTGCAGAAGTCCGATTAATGAAAAGTTTAGAATAAAGTAGGATGATAAGACAGAACCCTGTGAGAAACACCACGATGAATGAAAAAGAAGAATTCGCCACCTTAACAACAGCCGATATTGGCGAATTTGAAAGTAAAAGCGTAGGCTAAAAGTATCAGCAAGAGAAGACGGGAAACCAAGAAGGGGGCTTTGGAAGAGAGAAAGCAGTGACTCGTTGCCTATAACCAAAGGTAATGGAGCTCAAATGCACTTAAAGAAATGTCAAGCGCCACCACGAAAGTCTCCCCGTATTTCCTAAGAGTGCTGATTTTAAATCATTAAAAAATATTCCCACGATCACGGAAAAAATTAGTACATCGGCCAAAATAGACCTACGAGCTTCGAAAAGCCGGCCCACACGCCCGGCGAGTCAGAAGAAGTGGAAATGAAAAGGGTCCCAGATGATCTCAAGAAATAAGCGTTCACCAAGGTTAAAAAATCTTTCATAGAATACAAGTGAGGATTATAGGTAAGCGATGAGTTAGGAAGTTCTAGTATTGCGCTTCCTTGTTTTCGGAAATTGCTTGGACATGAAAGCGTGCTTCAACACTGAGGAAAGTATTAGTATTGAGAAATAGAAAAAATATTAGTTGAAGCAAGAGGTGGAAGTGCATCACTGCCCCGCAAACACTATGATAATTCTCTTCATTATAATTGTTTTGACAGGAAGTATAAAACACCCCACAAGACCTCTTTTTCCTCACAGAAATCATATTTATACTATATATAATAATATATATATAAGGATAGTATATATATAATATTTATAATAATATATATATAATATTTTTCCTCATATTATATATATATAATATATATATTAATATATAGTTAAAATATATATATATATTGCTATTAGTATAATATATGTTTTAAAGAAAAGAGCTTTTATCAAAATACGCATAAATACATCTGAGCAAGAATATTTACTGAAAATAATATTAGCATTATAGTATAGATATAATATATATTTATCAATATTATATGAAATTATACTGTATATATATATTAATAATATATTATATATATATAAGTATATATTATATATATATATATAGTATAAGAAGCTTCATGTAGTACATTGTATTATTGAATCAATAGCAAAAAATATTTGGATTAAAGGACATTGGAAACACTGGTTATATAAAATTTATATAAATTGTATCTCTCACTATCATACATTATATTATTTGGGTGTAAAATATACTATATATATTATATATATATATATACTATAATTCTTAATACCCTAATAAAGATATAATCTTTTCCAAATAGAACCTATTGTAATAAAGTGAATATCATAGTGGAATGGAAATTATACCTTATGGATATTATTTATTTTAAAATTTAATTAATATTATATATAGTATATAGGTATAGGTATATTAGTATATTATATATATAAAAGATATATAGTAATAACCTTAGTGTGAGATATTATACGTATAGTAGAAATAATACGTTTATAAGTTTTTGATATAATAAAATTATATAATAAATCGTATATATATATATTATTATATATATATATATATATATGCATTATATATATATATATAGTATATATAGATATTATAATAATATATATATAGTGTATATATAAGTATATATATATATATATATTATATGAATATATATAGTATATATATATATATATATATTAATATATATTATATAAATATATTATATATATATATATGCGTATATATATATATATATATATATTTATAATATATATATTATGAAGTTTTAAATAGTTTTAATTTAATTTTTTCAGATTTTATTATAATAAGTAATACCTGACGAAAGTTTTTTAATGAATAAGGATATATAAATATAATATATAAAAGTAGAATTATTGAAAAAAAAATAATAGTAATATATACCTGTACATATATATATACTAACCTATATATAGAGAATATATAGATATATTATATAATATATATATACTATAGTATATATATATATATAATATATATATATTTATATATTAGGGTTACCTATAGAAGAAAGTGAGCTTAGTAAAGTGGGTATAATAATATATATATATATATATATTATATATATATATAGTATATTATATATATATATATATATATCATAAATAATAATATATCTTATGTACAGTAACAGGTATTTTGGAAAATAATATAATTTTTCTTTTTATTATTGTGTATTAAGTTAGATAAGCTAGAGTAATTTACCTATAATGTTTTGGGGCTTTACTTCTAGTCTTGGGGACGTTAGATTTATAGTCGTATCTTTAATTTTTATAAAAATTTAGTTTAAAATTACTCTCCACTGTCCATTGCAATATGTGTGAGTTTAAATTGAGATTTGAGAGTGTAAATATTTTTATTAAAGTGAAGACTAAGAATGAATAAAAAAGAATAACACTCTTTGATATCTCTCACCGAAAATATCTACAAAGTCGTGTAGCTAACTAAAATGCTACAATAAAGGTTAAATATAGACACTCCCACATGTTTATAGACTTATCACTTTGTAAACTAACAATTTACTCACGCATTTCGTTTGAAGCACATTCACTTATTTCCACGAGTACAAATCCTAAAAATCAAAATAAAATTGGACATAATTTTAAAATTTATGAGGAAGTATTTATATTGCAATAAATATACATAGTATATAATTATAATGGAGAGACAAGGAAGGTCAGTAGATAATTAATTAATATCTATATGTGAATACTAATATTAATTCTGGATTATTGAATATATTAGAAATTATGCCGTTCAAAAATAAATTCTGTGGTCGTGAAATAACAAGGTAATAGGCACCCTGATAGTTAACTTATACATAAAGGGGTTTCTGAATTAATAAAAACGATTAAATCCAGTTGAATTTACAATCATGACGAGTACGGTAATAATCATTTATCTTAAATATTTTTAATTATTATTGTTATATATTACCTATATTATACTATTACGGTTATGTCGCTTATGGATTTATATAACAATTCTATTTTCGGCTATATAATTAATATAAAGTTTCGGAATTTCCACTAATACAGAGCTAATGATAAATGATAAATCCTATACAGCTCTCGATATAGAGATCTTCTTATACTCTATAATATTCAATATATATATATATTATAGTTATATATAGTGATGGAATATTGATAGTGAAAATATTATAATAATATATGATAATATATAGATCGTCTACATAAAAATAAATAAAAAATTTATTTATACTTACTATAAGGACTGTCTATTATGATCATGTAGTATATATTTATATATATATATAGTTATATATATAATGGTGCTAAGAACTATGCTTGATGAAAATATGATTAGTTTTTTAAAATACACGAATAAATATATAATAATATAGAAAAATAATAAACATTACAATTTAATTAATTTATTATTTAGTTATACAAAATTATCTTATATATATATATATAATATTATACATTTAATATATAGGAAATATAGAGAAAAATAATTTCTATGAATAAAATATCACCGGTTTATATAAGACTATATATATAGGTATATAGGGTAGATTAATTACTGCTTCCCAGTTACCATCGGTACATATTTACATTAAGTTATTATATAATTAACATAATATTTTATAGTATATTTTGTTGTAAATATATATAGGATAGTGAGTATGTAAAGATAATAGTATTTATTTAATATATAAGGTATATAATATTACTAGTAATTATATAATTACATATAATTATAATAGCCTAGTATATATATATATATATATATTATATAGTTGTTACATAGTATATATATTAGTCTTATATAAAATAATATATATATATTATATAATTACATTTTTATATATATATATAGGTTATATATAATATATATTAATCATTATATATTTTTATAAAGTAATCAATTAATAACTATAATAGTTTTTATAATATTATAAGTGAATTTATTTAAGATAATAATAATGATTTATTAATATTAAACGGTTACAGATGGCGAAAATAGTATAGTATATAATATATGCACTAACCTTATTTACGTAATTTAAATTAACAATAATTGCTATTTACTTGAACACCCCCGACGCCTGTAGGAGAGAAGCTACTCTTCTAAGTACACCGTAACGGGGTTCTCCACCACTCCACTCTTAATTTATATTTTAGCTACTTAGAAAATTCCTCAGATATTGTGTTAATTACTGAGACTCTCGGTGACACTTTAAAGAGCCCACTTGAGCTCATTAACTTCTGCTTCTCACATTCACATTAATCTAAGTTTGCTTATTCTAATATCTCTATATGATGCTCCTACGTCTTCCTTATCTCTCAATATTTACTTCTTCTATATTCTTACTTCTTCTCTTGATCTTATTTTACCTACTTATAATGTCACAGTATTCTAATTATTTTTTTATCTCTCTTCCTATCACCTCTTGCAAGAGATTTCGACGAGAGTGTAACTTTAACATCCAGATTAGCTCCTCTCCTCTCTCGTCTCTCTCTCTCTCTCTCCTCTCTCTCTCTCTCTCTTCTTCTATATATAATATATATATATAAATATATATACTATATTATAGTAATATATATAGTATATATATATATATATTATTATAGTATAATATATTATATATATATAAATTATCTTTACCCACTTTTTTTATAGTATATTATCTACACATATTCGCTGTTCGATATTGTCGCTGTTATAGTTCACTAGATAATTGAGTATTATATTTATTATACTATATATATATACTGATATTATTAAATTATATATTATATATAGTATATATAATAAATAATAGTATATTATTGTAAATAACTATAGGCCTATAATATAATATAGTATATATAATAGATATTTCCTGGATTTTTCCTTGGCTTAGGAATACTGATTGCAAAAGCTGTATTCCAAACATTTGGAATAGAAGATTCGATCTAGGTTCTGCTACAAATCCTGCAAGAACGATGAAGAAAAAGGATATATGTGAAGGGACATTATGTTCGAAATGATGTCTGAACAAGAGGCAGCGTCTTTGCTCTTCACCATGGCAGCTTGATATTCTGTATGTGTAAAGAAAACGGTTTCAGGTATGATCTTCCCATTTCGCAGTTGAAAAGTCTGGCGGTGCAGTGTTTTGAAAAGTTTCAAGATAGCGGGAAGGTCTCTAGTGGCTAGCAAAACTATAACCTAATGCATCTGCAACAGTTGTAGGTGCAGAAATCGTATCAGTTGTACCAGGCACATAAGGAAGGATTCGGTGTGGAAGGTTGTTAGAGAAGTTATATTAGTGTGGCCGATATATTTTCTGAGTACAAGTTTCCACACTGAAGAAAGGAGAGTTGTGGAGTTGACAGACGAAGTATAAGTTCGAAGGTTTTGTTTACGTAATTGACGATTGATTCGGCGAGATCTCGCCTCACCAGGTTTAAAAATAATGATGTTTGAGGTGGGTACGGGTCAGTTTGAGTTGCATTGTATTATAGAGTTTTTCTTCTCCCGGTTAGCTTGAACTCACTCTTGGAACCACCAAAGGGTTGCCGAACTCCTACATGCGGATGATGAAAACTTCTGCTGCTGTGATGATAACTTGCTGGAAGAAGTTAAAGGTCGCTTCAATGTCGGAAATTAGCTTATTTAAAGGAAAGTGGAGATCACCTGTGGCCTGATGGAAAAGGCCAACCCGTTCAATCAAGCAGCTCCAGAGGTAATGCGATGATTAGAGTGTAACAATTGGTTCTGGTTGTGAGTTGCATGTAAAGTTCTATTCGTTGTAAACAGTCACTGCCCTATAAAATAATCAAAGCTGTGACAGTAATGCGCGAATCCACAAGAGAATGGGAGCAAAGAAAAATGAATACATAGGAACATTATAAGGCTTTTTGTGAGCCCTATTCTAAACGTCTCCAAGATGTAGTGTCTCGAGTCAGTGTGAAGACACCCTTAGGCGAAAAATCTTGTTAGAAGAAATCACATAGGAATCTTCAATCCTTATGCTAACGGTGACAACTTAGCGTATAGAGCTGACTTGAGGTTCTGCAATGTCTCTTATCGCATAACCAACCATGACGTGGGGAAGCTGGCTTGAATCAAGGTCAGTTAAGTTGTGCTTGAGCAGTTAACGCACCGACTGGGAGAATCAAAATTAGCATCTCAGATCAAGGACAGATGAGATACTAGTGAACAGAGGATATTGATATCCGTGCGTGCCTCTACATGAGTGGTCTGGTTTTAGAAGAAGGACCTTGAGAATAGGGACCACATATGAATGAGAATCTCCTTGCACCTTCACCTCTGATTTTTATCACGTGCTTCTCTATAGAAAAGTTAGCGACGAATATGTTGATAGCTCTCGACTTTCAGCGTTATGTAAAAGAAAAGGTCTCGAATATTATGAGTGTAGATATAGTCGAGAGTCCTGCATATACATGAAACAATTGGTGGTGATTATGAGTGTTAGTAAGATTTGAATACAGAGTTTTTCTTCCATAAAACATCAGGAAGATATATGCAAGCGCACAAACTCCATTTATTATAATCGTATTATATATATTAAATTCATATATAATAAGTCAAGAAGAATTCTGAAAAGTCATGTTAAGCGTTCAGAGTATCTCCCTCTCAATATAAAAATTATATATATTATAATACTTTGGATAAGAAGTACATATGTCCTTGAAGCATCTTTATAGTTCACATTCCCATGAAGTAAGAAGAATAATGTTCATAGAAATGTGTACTAGCTTAAATGATATAAAAATACTGTAGTATTAAGGTATATATAAACTATATCATCAGGTGATAAATAGAAAAATAAGTATAATCGGCAGACAGTAGGTCTTATTTATATAGTCATTACTGGATCTAGTAAAAATACAGCATACTATAGTGTATGTTAGCTAATATATGACCTATTATATTACTTCTGAATAGTAGTAGGCTCAACTTAGACCTGTCCTGTAGTCTTATTAAGCTACTCTCGATTGGTATTACTTTGTTATTGCAATGGTATAGGTGTGTGTGTTATAACTCTTTTTCCGTCAAAAATTATATGGAACGTGTGAGTCATATATATAATTGCGTGACAGTAGCGTACACGTACCATTCTACTAGGTTTATTACTATCATTAAATACTAGATATAATTTACATATAGTAGTACGTATACTAAGCGATAGGAGGGGTATATATACATATATATATATATATTTATTAGATTATATTTTAAAAATAAGCTAGACTATCTCACTCACTCACGTGTAACGACTAAGTGAGTAAATACATTACTACTACATAAGTGAAGTATATTAGTAGCAGTAAGGTATAAGGTTAACCCGTTCTGTGAATCCTTAAAAAAGCGTGTATCATTATATATCATCATATCTAGAATAGTATATATCAGACAGATATGAGTAATGGTATTTGGATGATGTTGTTGTTAAATGATAGGCAAAATTAAGGTATATAATGCGCATAAATGATACTAGGTACTAGAGATGAGGTAAAGGACGTAAAAGAATATAATAATACTATAGATATATATATAAATATATATATATATATATATATATATATATATATATATATACTTTATATATATATATATATATATATATATATATATATATTGAAAATATATTATATGTAGATAAGTATAGTATATATATATATATATATATATATATATATATATATATATATTTGATATATAAACATATACCTTATATAATATATATATATATATCTCTATATATGCGTTTTGGTAATTATATATATATATTATAATATATTATTTATATATATATATATATATATATAATAATATTTGTAGATGTAGTATATATATGTAGTATGATGTTTGTAAAACGGGGATCTGTCATATCATTAGATGAGTAGAAATTAAGAATAAAAGAGTAAAAACAATAATTATACGATATATACTATTTTTTATGCGGAAGAATAGATGAGATAGAAGAGGAGAAGAAGAAAAGAGAAGAAATATGGTTGGTATATAAGTATATATATATAGATATATATATATATATATAATATAAAACCATATTATATATATTTATATATATATATATATATATATATATATATATAAATATAGTATATATATATAATATTATAGGGTTAGCAACTCCGGATGGAATATTTTAAATTGAAACCCCTTCGTATCTTCATTAAAAATAAAGTGGAAAAAAGCAAACAATCTGTAAGTGTAAGCAGCACGCACTGTATCATATTCCGTATGTTCTCCCTTCGATAAACGTTTCCATTTTTACTACTATGTCATGCTACAAAAGCGTTTTTCAGTTAATTTTTTTGCCTGATACTTCTTCTTCTCAATGCAGGAATCACGTAATAATAGCGATATCTTTGGCGTTATTCCCTTCTTCTTCTCTTGCTGAATGAAAGAGTTTTTTCCCACTAAGAGTTTATTTCCCCTCTCAATGGAATTAACCTCTCTCGCTACCTTACTTTTAAACATTTTTTTTCCTCGGGGGTCTCCATAAGATTGTGATTTTCATCACATTTTCTCTTAAAAATTCTATTTCTTCGAAGAAATTATTCTCAAATTTCAAAGAAAAAAAAAATAAAAAAAAATGAGAAGAAAAATTTCTATTAATCCGTTTTCAACTCATATATTATTTACTGAAGTCGAGAAAATTCGAGATTATTTGTTCCCGGCAATTTATTATTAATTGAAGCTAAAAATAGTGAAGTCGTTGAATGAATAGTGCTAGATTCAGTAGTGATGGGGATTTTTGATGAAGTGTGGTGGCCGGTAGTGAGGTAGTGAAGGGTGGTTTAATGTGAATCTATAGGTGGAAAATAATAAAGCTAATATGAAAAACAGAAACTCACTGAAAGAAAATCTATTTATTTTAAACAAGTGCACATAAATATACGACTAAAAAAAAGAAGAAATACAAATTTTCAAGTTTTCTATATATTCTTTTTAAAATTACTTATGCAATAAATTACAATTTATATTACTATATATTTATTATTTAATTGATTAATTATTATTATTATGTAATATTTATTATATTTAATTTATTTAATTATTATATATTATTATATTATTATTTAATTATTTATAATTAATTATTATTTATAATTATTTATATTATTATTATAATATTTTTATTATGTAATTATTTATATATTATTATAATTAAAAAATAAAATTTAAAATTAATTATTTAATTATTATAATTATATTATTGATTATATTATTCGTATTTTTGAATATCCTTCCAATAATAATAATTATTTGTAATGTTATAGTACAATCAAATATGTCAATTACCTTATTATTAATTATATCATTATTATTATATTATATTTATATTAATAATTTAATTATTTTTATTATTATTATTGAATTATTATTGATTATTATTATTTAATTATTAGTTATTATTTATTATTATTATTTTATATATATTAATTTATATTAATTATATATTATTTTGAATATATATATATAATTATTATATGTATTATTATTATTAATTATTATTATTATATTATTATTGTATTATTTATTTAAATTTAATTATATTATTTATAAATTGATTATATTATTATATAATTTTATTATTATATTATTATTATTTATATATATATATTATTATCTATTTATTTATTATTATTATTAATTATCATTATTAATTTATTATTATTATTTAATATTTAATTATATATTATTTATATATTATATATTATTATTATTATTATTTTTATAAGTTTCATTTCATAAGATTCCAAGATTTTATAAATAATTAATCTTTTTTATGCTACAGTTTATTAGTTCGCTTAAAATAATTTTATGAAATAAATATACACGTAGAAGTAGAAGATCAATATTACACTATGGATTGCGTCTATAAAATATATATATATATATATATATTATATGATAATTATATTATATATTAATATATAGTATATATATATATATATATATATTAATAATATTAATTGTATTAATTATATTATATATATATATATATATATATATATATATATATAAATTATAATTAATAATATATATATATATGATATATTAATATATTATATATATATATAATAATATATATATATATAATATATATTATATATATATATTATATATATATATATATTATATTAATATATATATATTAATATATATTATATATTATTAATATATATTATATTATATATTATGTAATTAATTATAATATATTAATTTAATATAATAATAATATATAGATTAATATATATTATATTATATAATATATATATATATATATATATATATATATAATTAATATATATATATATATATATATATATATATTATATATTAATATTTATTAATATATATTATTATTTAATGTATATATATAATATATATACTTAATTATATATATATAATATTATATATTAAGATATTATATATATATATATATATATTATTAATATATATATAATATATATTATATTAATTATATATATATAATATATATTAAATATTTATATATATATATTAATATATATATATTAATTATAAAATATATGTGAGTTATTTTTCTCTTCTCGACAATCTTTAATAACTGATAATTAATATATATAGTTATATTATAATATTATTATTATAAAAAATATTATATAAACTATATTTACAAATTTTATTTCTACATTTCACCATTTTATTATAAAATGTTGTATTATTAATATTAATATATATATTAATATTTATTAATTATAATAATAATAATTATAATAATAATAATAATAATATAATAAATATAATATTAAATAATAATAATTAATATAACAATAAATAATTAAATAAATAATAATAAATAATAATAATAATAAAATAATCAATCAATTATTATGAATTTGATAATTATAATTGAAATGATAAAAACAATTAATTTTATAAGTAAACAAATTTAATATTTTTTATTTAATTTATATTATTAAATTTTAATATTTGGAATTTTTTATATTATAGATGTTTTATATCATAAAGAACTTATATGATAAAAAATAATCTATATAAGTCACAAATTTAAAAATAAAAAAATATATATATATATATATATATATATATATTATATATATATACACTTAATAAAGGAGTTATATATTACTATTTATTATAATATAATATTATATATTAAAAAACTTATATATATATAATATATGGATATATAATTTAATTATACATCATATTCTGAATTCAGATTATATACAAGCTGTAAAGTTCACTTTTACTACTATATCCTCACAGCTAATAATGCATTTCCTTAGCATCTTCATAGGTCCTAGATTGTGTTCTAAGAGTGAGTTGATAGATCATATATTTTTCCGCTGTATACCCCTATATAGCTAGTACCTCAAAGTATAGGCTAATTATATAATGATTGATACATGTGAGTGTTTGAACCCAATTTCATTAGTTAATTATATAACTACTACTATGTACTAATTTCCAATAACTATAATAAATATATTATTGAGTACCCTATCTTAAGATCTCAATAATATATTTCCCATGTAAATGACTGTTCAGTGAATTATAATCTAAGATAATCTACTATATACTTATAATGTGTTTCTATTAATTTGTAAAAAGTAATATTGTTATTTATTATGAAGTAATTAATATTATATAGTATATATATAGGCGGTATATATAATGACTCGATCATGATCCCTGTGGTAGAGTTATATATAATATAATATATATATATATATATATTATAAATATATACTATAATTATGATATATAATATGTTATAATAATATATTTATAATATGAGTTGTATATATACTTAATACAAGTCCATATATATATCATATAAAGTATATATTAACTTGTTTTATTTAATAATAAAATATTGATGTATATATATATTATAATATATATTACTCCCAATTGAAAAATTCTAGTTTATATATTAGAGGAATCATATAATTACTTAGGTCAATAGGTCATATAATATCTATTTATATAGATAATGGTAGTAATATTTATAATAACCGAAACAAAGTCTATAAAAAATCTACAAAAACTGAACTTTTGCCTTATATATATAATATAATGACCTTCAAATTTTTTATTTAGTATAAATATCACCATATATTACTGTAATAGTACAGTACTATTTATAACATTTCGATTTAATATGTAGTATACAGTATTATACTAGATAATTAGTTCTGACTAATGATGATATTTTAGGAATAAATTGAATTTAAAAATGATATGAGTGTTGAAAAAGAAAGACATTCCAGTTTCAGTTAAAAAGGATTTATAATTTATAGAATTGATATGATATATATTGGTTGTACTAACCAATAGGGAGGCGAGATTTGAAATGAAAGCTTTTTGAGCAGGCAGCATTAATGCCTGACTCATGGACAGTGCCCCACGATACATAGTGGCCGAGTGGTAGGAGGATGCTTCACAGCATCTCTCCAATAGCTTCAACTTATTCGAATCCGATTATTATAGATAAGTCGGCAATATACAGTTTGTGAAAGCCTTAGTGTAATATCAATTTTAACTCATTTGCCCACGAAACAAACGATTTTATACCACATTACTCGGCATGCAATAATCATTTATACTTATAATCGCCCATAGAAGAGTGGCCCTTGCTTCCTTCCGGAGTTATCGATTTTAACCGGCAGCTTTGCTAGCGTTGATATTAAGATTTTAAAAAAATTGTAAATGCCCTGTTATTAAAAGTTGTTAATCTCCCACAAATCGAAACATTTTCCATTGCTGGTCTATTGCTATACATTGAAAGTATGATTATGTATCAACTGTCAACTCTTATTAGTATGTTCACTGCAAATATTTATTAATAAACTTTCAGAAGAGGCTAGAAAAAAAACTCCCTTAAATCAAATACAAGCAGGTCCTCTCATTCTCTGACTCAATTACTCCTATCCCAATTTTGCCTGCGCCTTGGCCACTACAAAAATCCAGTGTGACCAACTTAAAATTTTGGTGAAAGCCGGAGTGACACGTGCAACATTGCAAGAATTTGCAACTACCCTTGTGCAACATCGCGAATCTAGCCAATAAAATTGGCCTTAGTCCCTTCTGAATATGAACCTAATAAAAAAATAGTATAAAACCCTGAACTAAGTTATTAAAAAACAGTGATAGTGAAAGTTCCAAATTATACAACAAAGATGTAAAAACCGTTTTGATAAACTAAGAAAAAATAATTTGAAAAAAAACGTTGGAAATATCATTGTTGAATATCATACTCATCCAGGTAAAGAACAATTACTTTGCGAGTAACGTGTAAATTAGAACAGATAGATAAAAAAAATTATTATTGAACAAAAATTAAGTGGTTGAAACCACCTAAACAGATTATATAGATCTGCATTAAATACAAAAACTGGAAAAGGTCTGTATTTGAAAATGTAGCTTCTAAGTTTTATAGAAACTATATAAAAACCAAAAGTACAAAGAAATTATGGGGTATATGTTGGAGAAATTCCACATACTTGTTTGTAACATGAGCATAAAGTTGCCCTTTTCATTTCTCACCTTGATTAATTCCCAGAGAATGTTCCCTCAATAATTGTACTCAAGTTCACCCTTGATATAAAAAGAATTGAAACCTTGTTTCGAATTCATCAGTAAACATGTGTCCTCTTTATGATATATGAGCTAATATCAAGCTGAAGCTAAGACGGCTCCAACAACAAGAAATTGGGTGAGGGTTAGAAAAAAGGGAATCCCACCACCCACTCTCCGACATGCACCAAAAGTCTCCAACGACAACAACAAACATCCTTCCCGCGCCAGTAAGGAAACGAGTCAAAATACCAAACCGCCAAACTGTCAAAAGTCCCCAAAGTTTAGTATAACTCTATGCAACACTTTCATACATTCCAAAATTTTGAGGAAGATACTCAAGTAGTGCCAACAGTTCGCCTTGAAGGCACGATAACACCGTTCATTTTTTATACTGTGTTATAATAATATAAATAAGTTGATTTCATGATTAGAACCATAACACCCAACACCTTGGTGCTAACCTACATACTTTTGTTACACAAGTGCGCATCTGCGGTGTGCCTTCATCGAAATATCCCATTAAAAAGGAATTCCTATTAAGAAACTGCTAAAAGCAATATAAAATAGATGGGATAATGCCCTTTTGCTTATTTTATATTCCAACGACGAACAACCAGAGCCTCAACGTTCAAAATTAAACATACGCTAATATCTAAGATATGAATCCACCGCGCATAATGAACTATCCCCCGATTTGCCTAGCAAAATAGATCTTAGAAACGAATTGAACGAATGATAGGCCTTAAAAATGCCCAAAGTCTTCTAAAAAATCATATGGCTTTCATAAAAGAATACTTTCTTGCCGCCATCCCAACTGAGGTGTATCTACATGTATACAACAATTAGCCATCCGCTGTCCGGACTTACAAATTAGCCGCCATATTGGAACTAGCGAGTAGATGACACTACTTTAAAAGTTACAAGATCCTAGAAACTGATATATATTAACGACATTACGAAAAATTGTAACCAGTAGACTGTGAATAATAATAAGATTATAATAAAAACTAATAATAATTATGATAGAATTTAATAATAAATTTATATAATATAATAAAAGTTGTAAGTGAATACACCTAATAATAATAATAAAAAATAATAATAACTAAGAATAAAATAAATAAATAAAATATAATAATAATAATAATAATAATAATAATAATAATAATAATAATAATAATAATAATAATAATAATAATAATAAAATTTAAAAAAAAAATTAATAATAAAAAAAATAATGGATTTAAAAATAATAAAATAATCAATAATAACTAATATAATAATAATCAGATGTAATAATAATAATTAATAATAGTGAAAATAATATATAATAATAATTAAGTAATAATAACTTTATATAACTTAACATATAGAGTCAATAATAATAATAATAATCAATAATATTAATAATGAGAATAAAGAATATAATAATAATAATTAATAATAATAATAATAATAATCGATCAGTGAAATTCAACAAAGAAAATTTTACCCTATTTCCTGGTACCATATAAAAATGCAATAGTAAGCAGTGTTAGTAAATTTAGATGATGTTTATTACCATAAATTATAAAGATGTTTTTCCGATAATAATATTTATAATAATTGAAGCAACTATGTAACACAATGAAATTGAAAAAGAATGATAGAAATAAAAATTAAAATAGGACCAAGTATCAGTTATACCCATGATCCCCGAGATTGAATTAAACCGATGAGAACTGGGGTAATATATATATAATACGAATATTAATGCTATGACACAGGTAATTACTTATGATAAAACATAAAGATTTCAATAATTTTCATTGACAATTATTTATTATTGAATAAGCCTAAACAATAGGATCGAGGGCCAAAGCGCTCTTGCCAACCTCAGACGCTAAACGTAGTCAAAACCTTACAATTTCACGCGCCAGTGGCGTTGCTGTCAAAAGGAGACTACGATGGAAACAGAAGGGGAGTGATTTGTCCTTCCACCAAGGCGTAAAAAAATGTGATTATAAATTATAGTTCAAAAGTGATAAATATATAGGTTTATTACAAACACATGTCAAAGACAACTTGTAGCTCGATACGAGGAACATGCCTGAGTTGAAATTTCCTACAAATTTAGGAAGCTATTTGTAAAATTATTTCTTTAAATTTGATTCTAATTATGAATAAAATTTTGCATGTGCTTAATTTTCACAGATTCTCTCTTAATTTAAAGTGGAAAATACTATCTCTAAAAATTTCAAATTTTAAAAATTAATAAATGTATTTTAAAGTTACCCTTAAAAAAAAAAAAAAAAAAAAAAAAAAAAAAAAAATGGGGCTAAAAATCTGAAAATAAACTCCATAGAAAACGGAGAATCTGTATCGAATTCACTCACAGGCCCAAGGCCACACCGACCGCTGATAGCCACTTTTTTTTGCCTCCCGGGAGTAAACATTCCGTAGTACAAGACCTTTAAATTGAAAAAAAAAGAAGGAACGAAGAAAATGTTTTTTTTAACAATGAAGAAAAAAACAAAACAAATAGTAACACTACATAAAATGCAGATAGAAGGAAGAGACTATTCCTTATTTCTAGATAATAATTATTTCGATTTAAACATGCAAGTGCATTCTTAATGTCTGCTAAGAGCCAGATTTACCCTAGAGAAATTTTGTAAGTTCTTATTGAAAGAATTGTTTGAAAGAATAAAGAGAATGAAAAGAAAAATGATCGAAAAATGGTTAATAAGGTTGGAAGACTATATTATATGTTGATGTCTGTTAATTGAAGTGACGTGGAAATTTTGTGCACACACATCATGAGAGTGGGATGAAGGAGAAATTCCATTTAAGATTAACCTTTGAAGTACTTAAGATATTGTAGAGGGCAATGATATAGGTCTATAAGACTAAGAGGCTTGGTTGCTAAGTGGTTTATTTGTTTTTTTTAAAAAAAAAAAAGCTGTTACGAAATTTCAAACATTTTGCAATTATCACAGAGACAAGCTTTCGTTCTCTCTGTTTTTGCAGATTGTTTGAAGCCATTTAGACGGCGGCGGTAAGTTATAAGGTAGCATTTGCATGATGAGACCACAAATTTCACTTTCGACATGCAAACATGTCCACGAAAAGCCTATAAAATATAGTAGTATTTAAAATTAGTCCTACATATATCGTACTAACAACAGGAGTCGAGATTTGAAATGAAAGGCGTCTGAGCAGGCAAGCATGAATGCCTACTCAGGGGAAACAGTCCATAACGCTTACAGTTTATGGCAGGTCACAAGCTGGACCTCGCTCCGCAATCTCTCAAGAGATTCCAATATATCAATCCATATTAAATTAATTATTTGTGAATAAAGGGCGCTAGTGTATATTCAAATTATAGCTAATTGCCCAGAAAAAACAAAACGATGTTATACCAATGCTAGCCACCGAACATACAAAACTAAAGCCTAAGTGCCTAACTGGCATTATCATTTACCGGCAGCGTTAGGGCCGTGCATATATTAAAATTAGGCCTTATAATTGTGTTGTATAAATAACTGGTCTCATGATGCAGGCATGCATTGAAATTGATTAATTATCGATCTGTCACCATTTTATTTTCACTTGCAAATTATTATAATAAACTTCAAAAGCAGAAAAATAAACACGTTTCAATAAATAATGAGGAACATGATAGTAATTTAGAGTATAAAATTATCTATATTGTTGCCTTGGTGCAATACCTACATTGTGTACTGAAGTAAATTAGTATATATATATTATATTATAATATGTTAGTTTTTAATATTATGATTATATTATATAATATATATATATACTATATATAATATTATAATATATATTATATATATATATATATTATATATATATTAATATTGTCATGTGTGTGTTGATTTGAGTGTGATGATATATGTTGAGCGTAAATGTCAAGCTGGCTGGCAAGTTTGAAATACAGGATTCTTTAGCAAGTGTTGCCGCATAAGCAAAATAAATCAAAGTTACAATTAAATGAAAAGTACGTAATATTAAAAGCAAGCTACTGAAGTTTGTCTACTAAATTTATTTTTCGCCTCATAGTTTTTCGCCAGAGCAATTGTATTAAAGCAAAGCTAATTTCAAATTTAGAAATTCCAAGTTAAACAATATAGCTTCGATAGATCTGATAACAACTGAAGGTTATATTATATTATATATTCTTAATATTATAATAGTATATATATATAGTAAGTGCAAGCCGAGATAGCATAAGTTTAGAGAATCACAAGACGGACACTGTTAGAGAAATATTATGTTTTTTATAGTATTAAATTCATATAAAACAAGAGACAAGTTTTTTAAAAATTGATATAATAAAGTCAAGTTGCATGAAAATTATGAAGACTAATAAAAGTAATGATCTGTTTTTTTTACTAATTTTGATAAATCATAAACTATACGAAACTAAAAATGAATATAAAACATAAATGTCTTCTTCAACATAACAAGTTTTGATGTGGAAAATTAATCTTTTCCGCTAAATTAAATTTTTGTACAGGGGAGTTCATGAAGATCGTAAAATTTCTAGGCATCAGCGAAGCATTCTACCGGATAGTTATATAAGTTATATAGTGAATTTGATGAAGTGTTTTTACTTTAATATATTACTCAAATTGATATTACCTTATGGCTGGATTGACCATAATATTGCGAACGTTGGAAATGTGCAAAATTTATATTGGGATATTAGGTATCACTCTATATAGGTCTAGTTTATAGTATGACCTTAATATCTGATTATACATTATATATAATACTTAATATTGTCGTCATACGAAGATCTTTAAATATATGCGATAATATACTTTCTTAACCTATTAATACTGAGCATTTAGAGCGCTTGTATAAATAATTACGTGATTAATACAACATTAGATGGCTGTTACTAGCATAAAAGTCAATTTTCTCTGTGTGTACTATAAAGGTTGTTATAATGCATGTGTTCTTATCTTGTAGTAAATATGTAAATGTAATAAAATAATACGCTAGAATTTAAAAGAACATTCTTACTTTAAGTAGTCAATATTTGTCTAGAGGATGCCCTTTTAGTGTGTATTAAAAGTGTCGAATTCTCTAATATAAATATATTTAATATCGAACTGGAAAAGTTGTAGTTTGAAAGGCCCACTGTCATTATTGAGGGAACGAATTATATTGTGTGAGTAAATAAAACTATCATTGGGATGATTTGTGAAGATATAGAATATTTTGAAATTATATGTCTCGATTAAATCTCTTCTCTGAAATGGCACAAGGTATTAAAAAGAATATTAGGTAGGTCTAGTTGAAATCCATTAAAATTGTAATGAAAATTAATATATAGTCATTTTTATAGCCAGATCTAAATAAATATTAAAAATAAAATACATTAAATTCAAAATAAAAGTATTTTAATACTAAAGTATCTCCACTCCTCCACCTGTTTTAACCACCGGAACCAAATGGTTTCATTCCTTATTAAGCACCTAGTGATAATTTAAAATCTATGAACTAGTTATTTCTTAGCTGTTATATGCGAATCTTCGGATGTTCCTCCTCTCACGGCATAGTGTTGTTTAGATAATTACATCCCTCTTCGTAAGGAAATTATTTTAGACTCATTCTAGCCTGTTATAAAAGTTGAATGCGCGTAAAACATATGTGATTGCGTCTACTTAGGGCGCTTCTAAATTATAGAGATGTCACAATAACAAGCTAGAATAGAGTACTGTAAGTTGGACGGGATTAGTATAAATAAGATCTGAGCGGTAGGGTCTCAGAGCGATTAAAAATACTAGCTAATGCAAACCGTCTCGTCATACATTAAGCCCTAACTTAACTTGTGAAATCTACCTCTATAGCCCCGCTACATCTCTCCCACTAGAAGTCACCCATTATGTATGCGTAAGTATTGTTATATCCGATATATAAACTAGTCGTATAATAGCGATGTGCTATGAGCTTCCTTGAACACACATAGCATATCAATTACTCTAGCCAAAGTTTGAAAACAACAGCCTATTGAGGCAATCATTGTGTATAAAAAAAAAACACCCACACTTTATCAACCCATGAAACTCAGTGACAGCTACTACGCTTAATTTTCATAGATCTTTTTATCGCCCGTAGGATACAAATAATTGATAAAAATAGAGCCAAGAATTAAATAAAATATGATTAAAAAAAAAAATGAAAATTTAATTTATATTAAAATAATTTAAAATTATAATAATAATATTGGGAATAATAATAAAATCGGATATATTGTTTCACATTTTAAAATACTATTATTTTTAATATATTCTTTTTTTTAATAAATACTCACAGAATAAATTCGATCATTATCCTTCAAGTTTTCAAATATATAATAACTTCTAATCGAAATATAGATCATTTTCAAAATTTATATAAAGTTTTACTTCGTAAATATTTTGAAATTCGCTACTTTAAAACATACTTAAAGGCTCCTCAAAATGTTAAGATGATCAGACTATATATACCATAAATCCATAAGAACTATCATTCAATCCTTTAAAGTTCTTTGGGAACAGAATGCTTTCCCCACCACAGCCTCTTCCTGTTTAAAATGTCTTAAGTGCAGGGCCGTAAAAATTGCTTAGTTGTCCGGCGATATATTAAATGCCTTAGTACAGGGCTCGTAGTAAAAATTGACTTATTACAGGGCTGTAAAAAAAGCGTTTATTTGCAGGGCTAGTACAGGCAAGAATTATTTCCATAATTTTGATCAGTAACTCTATAACGTAAGCAGTCGTGTAATAGTTTTTAGTGCTAAAAACTAAGTGTAAGTATTTTATTGCCGGTTAATATACGTAAGAACATATTAAAAAATTGAGCTGTGCTTGCAGTTCTGGTAGAGTTTTTTTATACAGTTTTCTACTCACTTACAGAGATTTTGTATATTTGTATATATTAATTTTAACAAGTATTTGTTATATATATATATATATATATATATTATATAAATAATATATAATTTAATATATTAATCTCAGAAATAAAAAATGGCCATAATATATATAATATATCATAGTGAGTTATTAATACAAAACTATCTCTCAATATATTGTTATATTTTATAATAATAACTTGAGTATATAAACTCACTATATATATATAATATAGATATTAACTAATGATACTATAATATATATATATTTCATATACTAATATCTATAATACGATCACACTATATATACTATATATATATATAGGTATTACATTTATATCTATTTAATATTTATATTGATATATCATTAATCCTCCCCTTTTTTTTGTCCCATTCCTCTCTATTTATTAACTATATAAGCAATATTTAGTAGTTATAAATAAAAAACAAAAATTTAAGTAGACATATTTAAAAACTAGGACTACGTATTTAATATAATAGTCATATATAAATATATATATATATAGGAGATCTAATATATATTATATACGATATAATATATATATATATATAATATATATATATATTATATAATATAATATATATATATATAATATATATATATATATATATATAATTATAATATAGTATACTATATATATTATATAATATATATATATTATTATAAATTATAAATATATATAATATTATATTATATTAGTAATATATAGATAAATATAGATTATAAAATATTATACCCGAATAAATTTCTCATTAGATTATTGTATTAAATAATAAAAAAACGTAAACTCAAGAAAGGAATATTAAAAACTAGATGAGAATATACTATTAAATACGATCAAAGGTTCTCAATCATATTAAGTTTACTTAGAATCTATTTCTACATTTTTAACTCTACTGAATATAGTCATATAATTAATCTATATTATGAGTTGACCGTCAGGTCGTGATCATGTAGGTGCTGTGTGAAGACCAAAAACGAGAGGTAAGTGCTGTATAAAATAGAAAGAAACACAAAGTAAGATAACGAGACAGATACACGCGATGAGATGAAGAGAGCTACCGTGGAGAAAAGAAAAGAGGGAATAAGGTAGAGTTAAGAGATGAAGAGTAGAGATAGGAGAGTAAGAGATATAAGTAACGAGAGTAGTAGTAAGATCATGATATAACGAGAGATAATAATAAAATAGTAAAGTAGTATAAAAGAGAAGATAAGAGAGTAGAAGATATAGGAGATGGATGAGACGAGATATAGAATTATATAGATATATATATGAATTATGGATAAAGATTGATAGAGATTAGATAGTGAGTAATGATGAAGTAACTGAAATGATTATAAGATTGAATAGTATTATAATAAGTAGAGTTATATAATAGATTGTACGGAATCTGAAAGAAACTGTAAGCATGGCGACCTTATATAATAAAAAACGGTAAGAGAGGCGAGATTAAAGCCGAATTAAGAACACAAAAAAGTCATAAAAATCTTGCTCTACTCTACTCTCCTCTGACTACTATTCATGCTACTATGATCACCTCTCTGCTACTGAGCTCTCATACTAGCTCATCTACTGCTCTCTCTCTCTATAGTCACATGAGATACTCATCTCAGCATACGTGAAGTGAACTCTCTATAGCACATGTCTCATGACTCAGATAGCATACGTCTACTACGTACAGAAGACCTCTGCATCGTCTCATAGTCACTCTTCTCATCTCTTTCTTCTTAGATCATTTCTTGCTGCTGAAAGAAATTTTTAGTGTCTCACTAATAAAATATCTAGACGTTGTAATATAAATAATGAGTTCGATATATATAGGTTAAGTAGTATATAATAGATAGAGATATAATATAGATGAGTAGATAGAGAGATATAGAGAGATAGAGAGAGAGAGAGAGAGAGAGAGATTGATGAAGTAGAAGATATAAGGTATATATATCATATATATATATATATATTTATATATATATATATATTAAACGCACTACCTTACCATGAAAAAAACTATCCAACGATTGTCGAACTTAACCACAATGTGATAAAATCGTTCGAAATAAAAAAAAGGACTGAGAAAAATGGAAGAAATTAATTCCAAAAAATTTCCAATGCAGATTTTAAAAATTAAAATAATAAATAATAATAATATTAATATAAAATAATAAATAATAATAATAATAAATAATAATAATAATATAAAATAATAATAATAATATATAAAATAATGTATAATAATAATATAATAATAATTAATGATTACTTACTCTCGTAATCCGTATAATGTACCATAAGAAAACAGAATATTCTTGGCAAAATAATCGACGTGCGCTAATAAAATAGCGAAATATTTTTTTTTTAAAAATCGAAATTACGCTTAATTACACTTTTCGAAAAACAACGTTCACAAAAGATTTGTAAAATTGTACCTGTGTCATCCCTTAAGGATGTCAATAGATAGCGAAAAAAAGCTGAAAACCTAGGCTGAGCGTCAATTTATTTTAGCCTAACGAAAACCATAACACGTGGGGAGTTCCGTCTTATCTTGGAAGCAGAGCGGGCTTTTATTCTTATCGCGAGAAAAAATGACTTTTTATTTTTCTCGAAAAATCGAAATTAAACCCATTCATGCCCGAAATTAGAAAAGTTTAAATTTTTTTTTTTAAAATGTAATAATATATGTCCTAGACATGTCTGCGTGTATTGTAGTAATATCCCAATTCCAAGAATTGTAAAAAAATTCCGTGTATACTTATCAAGATAGAATCTCACCGGACTATATCATCGAGGCCGATTCCCTTTTGTAGAAACGTGGAGGAGAGAGAAGTGATAAGACCATGATGCAAAATATATATACATATATATATGAAGTAAATTAGTTCATCTAAACGAAAACGGAGAGAGAGTTGTAATAATAAGTATTTTAATAGAAATTATAACGATATTATTTCTTTTATAAAAATAAAATTAAAAGATAATTTAATAAACAATTTAATATTATCTTTAATTTTTAATATGTAGTTATCGTAAAATTTGCATATAAATAAAACTTTTATTAATAAATATTTTATTTTGTGTAAATTCTAAATTTGTTAGTATGATAAAATATAGTTTATATTTTAATTAATCAAATAAATATGAAATTTTTTAGAAAATGTTAATATATATATAATTAATAAAATAATAAATAATAATAACGATTATATAATATTTGTAGAAGGTTGATTATTGTTTTTCGATAAATATTTATAGGTATATATATAGGGCGTATAATATTTATTACATTAGCGCTAAGTATTCATAAATTAAAAGAAAATTTAATAACTTAAAATTTATTAAAAGAAAATATTATATTACTAAATAATTCTCATTTAATTATTACCATCTTCCCTAACCTGAGTTAGTTTCTTCTAAATAGGCCTATCATTTTACTCTATATAATTTTTATCGCCGAATTTGGATATCAGTGGACTAGTTACTTACGTTCATAAATGCTCCTCCTCTTCGGTTAACTCCTCTGACCTTACTGCTCTCTCTCACGATAGCGGTGTGTTGTGTCTACACAATTATCGCTTAGTGCCTGCTCACATCTCCCTCATCTCTATTACTCTTCTCTCTCTATCTACTTATTCATTACTCTCATCTGACTCTACCTCATATATCTTGCATCATGTCGTTGCTTACTCTATCTCATTATCGATCTCACTATCTTATACTATATCTCTACTAAGTCGAATGGAGGAGCAGGGGTGACAATTGACGTATAGTTGGTGCGTGCAAGCGAAGATCTCTTGTGACCCAGCAACGATCATTCTAACTAATATCCGCCTAGCAAATGTGTGCTTAATCTCTTACCCGTTCCCCATGATCGGTCATTTCTGAGACGCATCATACGCGTCAATCTTTATGATCTTGTTCGTGTTGTTTTATCAAATTGAGCAAATCTCATATAAGGTACTAATCTTCTTTCTGATCTGTTGTTAAACAATTTCTAACATTTGACTTGCCTTTCGTACTCTATACTTCAGTCCAAGCTGAGTGAATTAGCATGTGCGATATGTTTACCGATGTATCATAGATAAGAACTGGAGTATTAACCATTAATATCTGCTGATGCTCTCAGTTATAACATTTGATGTTATCACTACCGAGCCGACACATCAATCCAGTATATACCTGGCACGTCTACTATCTATGCAATAATCTAAGACTACTCCTAATATAGTATAGTAATCCGCCCTACCTTACGCTAGTATGACACTATAAGTAATATATATATATATTAAAGTATATATAGGTATATAGTATTAGTATAGCATTATATATATTTACGCGTAATCAAGTATATACATATACCAAATTGATACACTGCTATATTTAGGGCCCTACATAAAGCTCACCCTTAGGATAAGTATAGTATAATATGTACTATATTTATACAATTAATTTACTAACCTCTTGTAATGGATTGTTCGGGATAATTGAAGGTGCGTCTACTCCTAAGAACAATCCTCATTATTTCTCCTTGTAACTTTCCGTGTTGTATCATACATACGCATACCTTCAGTACATTCAATTTGAACTTAAACTTTTATATCCCTTGAGTAACACTCCCAGTCATATTCTAGCTCCACTTCCTTGATACCTGTACCTCGAGTAGTGATGCCTGCTCTAAGTAATGGGTGTGTTACAAGTTATGTACGAATATTTGTGTGTGTGTGTTGTTGTGTGGTGGTGTGGTGTTGTGTGGGAGGAATAACTGCTTGTTTTCTTGTCCTCTGCATAAAACCGTTGTTGTGTGTGATTGTGTTTGCATAAGCTAACCATTCAAAAGATCTCGTCTTTTGAGGTTAACCCTGTGTTGTGTGGCTTATTGATGGTTGTCGTCATGTGTGATGGCCAAGAGTCTGTTATTCCTAAGTGTCTGTGTGTCTAGAACTTCGCGAGCCCATAGAAGAATTTGACGACTATATTGTTCTCAGAGCACAAATACTGAACATGCTGCACATACACGGTGTTTTGAAAAATAATATTTACAAATATACTATCCCTATAGCACGTGACTGATAGAGAGGGAGCTGTTTAGAAGAGTAGAAATGCGAGAATCGATTGGTTGGGTAGTGGCTAAGCAAACGATGATCGATGAGCAATCGATGGTGACTTGAGAGTGCACGTACTAGGCGCTGTGGCTCGTCATGGTGATTGTACGCAAGAGATGAAACTGAGTGTAGCTATCTGCTGTACTCTTCGAGTGTGTGTATCCTTGCATAGTGCCTCTCACCAGAATGAGTTCTCTGCCCTCTGAGCTCAACTCTGGAATGCCCGAGATATCGAACAACTACATTAACTGATAAATAAGAACATTACTCTCTTATGAAGATAAAAGAGAGGATAGTAAAGTAAAGAAGATAAAAGAAGATTACAGCACGCTGATGAGTATGTCATTACCTAGTAATTTAGTGGTATCAAAGTTAAGAAGATAATGATATTCGTCTCTTAAATGTCAGAAGAAAGTGTTCAAGATAAATTCGTCCTATTTAACATTATTACAGTTAGCTTATTATTAACTTATCATAGTATACATTTTATTTTTTGACAATTGTTGTCCACATTTGTCACAATCCACTCATCTTATGTTGGTTTGGTTAGTATATGATATATAACTGATTATTTTTTAATAATAAATAGAATTATTTATTTAGATATACCATAATACACTATAATATGATAGGACCAATGATAAGTATTTCACATCGAAACTCACAATTTTTAATTTTACCTTAAATTGAGAATATCTTGATCGGCTTTATTATATATTAGATATACATATAGATATATAGAATAAGTTGGCTCACTATTAGTTATATAATATATACTATATAGATATAATATAATATCTATTACCTTTAGTATATAATAATCTTAATCTCGTAAAGTCTTTTATTATATATGTTTATATTTATATAATATATATAATATATATCCTTATAGTCACTATATAACTCGTTTGATGATTTAAAAAATAACTCTCTCATATTTATAATAGTCTCACATTAGGTATTTAGTTTATATATATACTGGTTGAAAATTTCACCTATCTATTTAACTTAGTCAATTACTCATTTGACTTATAATTCTAATCTCTTATACCAAAGTTATCCCCGACCCCATTATCCTATTAAAGGTTGTAGGTATAATATAATTTAGAGAACTAAATTATTCAAACTTAGAGATCATGTAACGTACAATCCAATTTACTCATAATATATAGTACAGTTTATATAACTAATCACCCAAATTATTAGTATATACCCAAATATTCCTCTAATCATTTATTCTATTATTAATTATTAAATCCCTAATAGTAATTTTATCCACTTGTAGTCATAGTATTATATATTTTATATAAATGAATAAGTTTATTTATTTATAGAAATATATATATATAGAATATAGGAATTATTTTGCTATTTTTATATATAGAAAAATAATTTAATATATATATTAAATTAACATACTAATATACATATTATATATATATATTTAATATATAATATATATATTATATATATTAATATAATATATTATTAATATATATATATTAAATAATAATATATATAATATATATATAATTAATATTATATTTATATATATAATATATATATATATTATTATATTAATTATAATAATATATTATATATATATATTATATTTAATAATAATATATATAATATATATATTATTAATAATATATAATAATATATATATATATATTAATTAGATTAAATATATTATTATTATAATATATTATTTAATATAAATAAATTATAATTAATTATTATTATATTAATAGTCATAATAATTATATATGCTAAACATCAGGGCATGTAACATAGTTTACGCATCACGAAAGAGATAATGTAAGCCACCTTCCATTACTTGAAATAATCAATTTACGCATAGTAAGTTATGCCGGTCTGAGTTTAAGGACCAAACCTTTGCATTCGCTTCCCTTCTTATATATAATCTCACATACTCTCTGGTTCGAACCTTTTCAGCGTTTCACCAATTAACTTCTCATAAGATCTCGAGCAAAGCTAAGCCTTGACAATGAAATGTCTTTGCACTCCCACTACCCTCCCTCTGATACACAATGCCCAAAATGTATTTAAGTGTAAAAATGAATATTTTGCTTTAAATGCCATATAATGGCGAAACCAAAACCTATTTTGGGGACGCTTTTTAATGATGACATTATAACAATACCTTTTCCACTCTTTTTTCTTCATCATCACTTTGGAGTTGGTGTCCTCCGGTGATGGAGTTTGTGCCCCGCGCTAGATCCAATGAGCGTACTTCCTTTTTTTATTATTTTCTGCTATGATGAACATTTCAATAAATGCCAGATTCTTATTAGACTTCATGTGACTCCTGTAGAATTGAAAAAAATAATATGTTTTGAAGCCTTTTCAGATGGATAGTAGGAATAAAACTTATTTTGGATGTTCATTGATGCTTTGATGTGAGGAATTAGCTATAATCTACTTAACATAATCTATAATGGGAATAAAACAGATCAGAATTTATATTTTTATCAAAATGATTAAGGCAAAAATTGTTATAATAAATTATTAGATATGGCAATTAGAGTATACTTTTACAAAGTATTAGAGTATAATAAAGTTATGTATGATTCTCGTCAAACTTGTCTCAAAACTGTTTGAAAATAAAGTCATCAGAAAATAAAGTGTAGATTACCCTAATACTTTTCATTTATTACATTTTAATTTATCATAGAGCATTTAATCATTTATCTTTAATTATCATAGATATGACAGGATATAATTCTTTTTTGCACAATAACTTCCAATATGTGTATATGAAATAATGTTAATCATTTATGTTTTGCTTGATAAATCTCTTCACAAATAATAATAAACATTTCACATTTTTGCATTCAAAATGCTGAATGCTATCTACTTAAATTTAAATGGATAAAAGCAATGTAATACATAATGGAAGAATGGATTATATAAAATTATAAAGGACATATAATATAAAAAAACATATAAAAAAATTTTGCTTTGACTTACAGTTTAGAAAATAAATTCATTTTTTTTTTTTTGTGAAAAAAAGGTTTATAAATATGACATTCCATTCAAGCTCCTCTTAAAGCTTCAAACTCAAGCTTATAAAATTTTTTAGTAGATTTACGTAACTAAAGTCCATTGCGATAAAATTTTATTCAACTTTACCACCCAATTGTGTTTCGTCTCTTTAATTGACCTGTCGTGAGAGTTTTGTCCTATTTTTTAGGATGAGTTATTAGTCTGTCTGGTGAGTAAAAAGATCTTTTTTTTAAGTTTAATTTTCGCTATGATTATAAATTAGTCCGATTCGGCCATTCCGTGATCTCATGAAAACTGTAAAAATTATTATTGCATATTCAATAATTTAAATTTTTCGTGCAACCTGTACCATAAAGCTTATCTAAATGTAGTACCACTCTCACAATGATTGTCGTAATCAGCATAATGAATATCTAACGCCGCTGATATTTTGGACAGCTTAAACCATAACACTAAAAACGAATTATTATATTTCATTTGCGTTTACACCATCAATATCTTCTTCAGGTCAGTAAATATCAATTATTATTATCACACTGAGTTAATAAAATGTTGTAGTATTATCGTGCTCGATGAAGAGATAAGGAAACCAAAAGAAAACGTTAGAAGCCCTCTATGGGACCTACGCAGACTATAAATGCATATTATGATACTCACAGTGCCCCATTTAATATTTGTCATAGCATAGCCACTATCCTGCACGCTCATATAGCTTGATATTCTGTGCATGTCCAAAATTTCGCGTAAAACATATAAAGGCCTAATAATATAATTTTCAATTACAAAAATTAATCACACTACTCAAAAACAAAGTTATAAACTTATACACTTCTTACTGTGTTAGGCTACAACATACATTGACTTTAATTAAAGAAATAATTTATTGTTTTGGGTATACCTTTATTGTAGCCTTTGTTACAAGCGAGTGCTCATTTCCTTAATATCTAAATATAAAAACCCTGCTTCCAAAACATCCTTTTGGCTACCGCTCATGAATGTATGTGTTGCCATACGCTATAGTGTATGGGCCCAGCACTCATTCCAAATTTTTTATACGCGTATCTCATTCTTCGTCTGTTATATTGTTGCATATTTATGTTCACTACTCAAAAACCTTTGCCCGCACCCATAGAAGAGAAACCAATTTCCATCCAACTGTGTTCCCCAAGTATACAGTGAAATGAATAATTTTAACTTTACATCAATGAATTATCACACGTTTACTTCCTAAGTTTTCTTTATTGAAGTTCCCCTTGGTCTCCTGTACGGTGGGTCTACTAAAGAATAATTTTATTAATCTCAGTATTAAATTCAATTCAAGTTAAAAATTTTACAGTAGGACTATGAACATTATGATCCCATGTAGAGAAATTCCTTTTATCTAAAAGGAAATACAATTCTATTAACTCCTTCAGCCATCTTCTGCATAGCTCTTATTCTCAAAGGAGGGCAGATCATATTTTTGTAATGCACTACCTCAATTACACTTCCTCACCAGTATAAAGTAGATCTTTTTCTTAAATAAGGGCTCTAATACTTGTCCACATACTACTCAATTTAAAATTACTGGAACCTATAAAAATATACTATATATTACAGAATAACTATATAACTTAACTTCGTAGTTTGCTAAAACTAGCATTTACTTTGCTGATTTAATTATATTTAAGCATTCCTTATAGCTTTATTTCTCATTGCTCTAAACAAACTGATTAGCTTACTTTCAGATTGTACTGCTTATAAATACTCAATTCATAAAATCTTTCTTTGATCCCCAGACTCAAGCCAATCCTCATCCATCCATATCGTAGTTAAATTTTTTTATTATATTGAGTTAGGCTTACTTGATGATCAGTTACCAACTACACTTTTTTACTTTTAAAATTTCAATTTGCAACTATTATTCTTGATTCGTCACACAAAAAAATTATACAAGTATAATTAATTTTGAAGGATATATTTATTATTACATCTATAACAGTATTTACGAGTAATAAAAAAATTTACATTAATAAGCTTAGAATTACTTATACATTTAAGTCACTTGAATCATATAATTTAATATATAATTATATATAATATATATATAATATTAATATAATAATATATATATATATATATATATATATATAATATAATATATATATATCATATTATATATATATATAATAATATATAAAGATATATATACTTATATTAATATATATATATATATATTAATTTATGTATATTAAATATATATATTATTCATTCTGAAAATACGATTTAGGTTAATTTACATTTATAATCCCTGATACTAAATTAATATTTTATATATATATATAATAATAATATTATATATAATTAATATATATATATTATATATATACTATATATATATAAATTATAATATATTAATAAATATATATTAATATATATATACATATTAATAATATATTTATTAAATATATATATATATTTATATATATATTTATATATTAATAGTAACACATCTATATTATATATAATTTAAATACTATAAAATAAATAATTGTTTTATATAGTATATTTAATATATATATTGCCTATATTGATATAAAAAATTATTATTATATAAATATAATATTATATATATAATAATATACTACTTTAATATATATAATATATATAATATATATATATTATAAAATATTAATATTACTAATTTAAATTATATATATATATGAACTTAATATATTAAAATATTAATTAATAATATATAATATATTATTAATTAACTATATTAATATTATATGATATATATAATCTAATTATGATTTATATATCAATTATAATTATATAAAAAATAGTATAATAATAATATATTAATTAATACTATATATATATAATAACTTAAATAATAGTATTAATATTTATATAATATTAATCATATATATATCATAATCATATGTTAAATATTATTATATATAAATATACAAATTGATAATAAAATATAAATATATATATATTATATTCCAATTTGTAAATATATATTGGAATTCATTAATATATATATATATAATTATAATAATATACTATATATTATATATGATAATATAATATATATATATACTTAATAATATGACATTACTATAAGAGGTATGAACTCCGATGTAAGAGAGAGAGGGGTATACAGTTAGTGAGATAATAAATTTATCTCACGTATTAATAAAATAAACATAAAATACGAGAATTTTACGTAAAGTATATATTTTCATAGTAATGATATATATATTATTGTTATATCAATATAGGCTATAATTTCTATTAAATTATAAAGGTATATCTATTATATATTACTACTACTTTGATAATAATATTTATAAACGTATATATAATATATATAATACTATATATATTATTATGTGTTTTTTATTTGATTTTAAGTTTACTAATTTTATTGTAATTAAATGATTATGATTTTAATTCTTTTTGAAAAATCTTTAAAAATTTTATAAACTTTTTTGTTATATATATATATATATAAATAATATATTTTATTATTTACATTATTAATTTATATACAATTATTTATATTATGTAAATTATATTATATAATTTATAATATATATTTATTATTATAATTTAATATTATATATAATAGGAAAACAGTAGCTACTTAAACTAAAGAAATTCTTTCTCAACCATACTTAAAATAGTTATCCTCATTGTTGCTATTAATTAAAAATTATATCATACTATGATTATTTTGATAAATATTTATTTTTAATCTTATTATTTATTAATTATTTGTTGTGATGATGTTTATTATTTATTTTATATTATTATTATTATTATTATTATTATTACTATTATTAATAATTTTATATATTGTTATTATCAAATATTATGATTATATTCTCTATATTTCTTATTACTTTATATTATTATATATTTATTGATTTATTATTATTAATTATTATTTATTTATTATTTTATTAATTTGTTATTTATTATTATCATATTATAATTAGATTTATGTGATTTTATTGATTTTATTCTATCTTTTATATTATTATTTCATTAGATATTATTATATGATTTATTTATTATTATTTTATTTATTATATTTATTTATTATATATTATTATTTTATTTACTATTATTATTATTTTATTAATACTAATTATTAATTATTTATATTTATTATTATTATTATTAGTTATATTATTGTGCGCATCAATTACAATATTTAATAACTGTACCTATAATAATATAGTCTATATGGTTACAGGTATTTATAACTTTGCTTTAGTTTGCTAAACATATTTGCGATTTATTATATTTAGCATGCTTATTAGCTCTTCATTCCTTGCTCTAAATCTATGTATTAGTTACTTCATTAATGAGTTGCTAACTAGTTACACTCTCAATTTATCAAAAGTTTTTCTTTCGGTCCTTTAGAAGAAATAGGCTAATTAAGAAACTTATTTTTAATATATCTAGTTAAATTATTTTATTTGATTACCTAAATGAAGAGCCTTACACTTCTTTACTATTAAAATTCATTTGCCACTTATCTGTCGACCAAAAAAATTTAAAAAAATCATTTAATCTATTTATATCTATCATGTATTTCCTTACTAATGTATCCTTTTGTATCATCTGATAACTTAGAAAACTTAAAATTATGTTCCTAGATGTATCTGATTTTTTGCTTAATCTATATATAGTTTAACTTAATTAATGAGTTAGTTAATTTGTTACACTTGCTATTATATTAAGATAGTTATATAAATATAAAAAAATATAAAAAAAAGAATATCAAAATCTGATAAAATAAATATTAAAAAATAATAGAGAAAATATGATCTAAAAAATTCGTATATTTGTAAAGTAATAATTTGCAAGATCAGTCTCACATTGAAAGGGTAAAAAGAGAAATAATTAACCTAGAATAAATTCTCCACACTGTGAAGGTTCAAATATGACATAAACGAAAAAATATATATCAAAATAACTTCTAGAATGTGCACTTAAAATGGAAGAAGATTTAATTCATATACTACAATCCACAACAGTATAGCAGTCTGACTTTGCCAGTATTCAATGACGCGTATCCAAGTTAAACTTAAAAATAACTACAAAAATTAAATAGTTGAAGCTCTCAACTGATATAATAATCTATTAATTAATAATATATATATATAATAAAAATAATATAATATATTATTAGATATTAATATAATTATATATATATATATATTATATATTATATTATATATATATATTATAATAATATATAATATTTTTATATTTATATATATAGATACTATATATATATATACTTATATATATATATATACTATATATGTATATATATATAATAATATATATAATAATATATATATATATATATATAAATTAATATTATTAATATGACAGTTTATATACGGTAAGGTTGACTTTACGATTATATTTTAATAATGGATATAGTAGTAGTATATAGATAATATATCATACTTATCGAAATATATAAATAACACAATCAGTAATTTCTGTTTGTATAATTTTTCTATATTTAATTTTACAATAGTTTATACAGTAAAGCAGATAATGAGGTAATTTTCATATAATTTAAAAGATTAACATTTAGTGATAAATCAGTTCTTCTGAATAAATATAATTATTTAATTACATATATACATATATTGTTTATTCTTTTTATTTATATTTTAAGTTTTAAATATTTGTTCTTTTCAGTTATTATATTAATGATAAAATCTATTTTATTTGAGAAGCTTTATTTATATAATTTATATACTATATATGAATTATTTTATATATACAATTATATATATATATAAGTATATTTATATATTTAATTATATTCATATATTAATTATATAATTAATTATAATTATATATATATATTTTAATTTAATTATAATATAATTATTATAATTATACTTAAAATTATATTTATATGGATTTTATTATTATTATTTTGATTACTTAACGAATAAGTCAATATTGTCATCATTTTTTTACAGCGATTATTATAATTACTATTACCAGAATATGTTTTTTAATATTCTTATTATAGTATATAATATATTATTGATTTTTTCCTAAGTTCTTTTATTTTATTTGTAATTCTATTTCATTATATATGATAATATATTATATTTTATAATATTATAATTATTTATATATAATTATATTAATTATATAATATAATTTATATATTATAATTTATTTAATAGGATATATTATTATAAGTATTTTTATTTTATATTATTTATATAATATTTTATTTGTATTATACATGTGAATTATTATTTTTTTTTAAGTTACTTAATTATTATTTATTATATTCTTCTTTATAATATTATTAATATATCTAGGTTATTATAGTTAATATATATTAATCTATTTAATTAATATATATATACTATGGTGATATATATTCTCGTGAGGGATCATTCTTTTTTATTTATTTAAAAGTTTTTCAGATCTGTGATGCGTTGTTTCACAATGGATTTATAAAGAAGTGAAGATGATATATATATAATGGATTATATAGTGTAGTTGTTTCTTAATGTATTTTAATATAAAGCGATTGCTTCAATATTTAATATATTTAGTATAATAGAATACTATATATTAATATATTTTTAGATGAAACTTCTGAAACTGAAATCGAAGAAGGCTCATCTCTCAGTGATTCAACTTAATGTATGTATATATAATGCAAAAATTATATAATATATAAATTTATAATTTAAAAATTAATTTATATATATCATATGGATGTCCGATTGGTTCCACGTATTATATATATTGATGAAGCTTTAAACATTCTCCAAAATATTCTGTTTTACACGTAACAGTTAAACACATTCATATATTAATAAATACAATTATAATAATCATAAATTCTGAATAAAATAAAACATAAAAGATTAATCTTCACCAACGAACAAAAATTGTTATCCCCTTATAATGTCTCTTAACTTCTAAAATAATATTATTACATAATTTTCTTTCGTGATTAACGTGGTGTGATTAGTGAATGAATAACAAAATTAATTATTGAATTATTATTATATTATATTGTCTATATATTTATTCTTATTTATTTATTTATTTATAAATAACATTGTTAAAATAATCATTTACATTGTGTTTAATTATTACCCAATTTGAAGCAATATTTTTATAAAAATCTTTAAATAATTAATGTGAGACTGTCTCACCATCAAAATATAAATGTCCTGTTGATGATAACTTTACAAATTAAATTTGCTTTGGGGTTTTGAACCCCTGGACTCCTCATATTCGGTCTCTTTTAATATGATTACTTCTATATAACGTGATTTATCCTGGAGTCAACAGCTTGTATAATATTATTAAGCCATAATATATACAGGAGTAGTATGAGTATGTAATATTCAAAATTATATCTCTCCTCACGACTAAAAAACTTCGGTAATATATATATATATTATATGAGGTACTGAAACAATTAAGTAATCTTCTAGTAGCAGAAATAAGGTTAGTAACAATCAAGACAGTTTAAATATACATACAAATATTGAGTATGACGACTTAATCTATATTCTCAAAGTTACGGCTATATATATATATTATATATATATATATTAACATAGATATTTGAAGTGGATACACTAGTATTATTGTTTAGTTAGTGAGAACGAGGTTACTCATTTTATATAGTATAGCGACTAGATTTTAGTATGATATTACTCTTAAATTATTTAATATGTGCTATATTGTGCGTTTGCGTGTACTATGTTGTGTACGTACTATTAACACACCTTCGGAAATAATAACGTATAGCTGAGCTAGTAATATATTAAAACACTTTACCTTTAGACCCTAATTCTAATTATCGTTTAGATCTCTATAAGTACTTATGTTTGTTTAGTTATAGGAGAGCCATCGATTACGTATTTATGTGTTAATAAAAATCTATACACATCTTGATCTAACCCTTCCATCTATATCGATAAATGATGTTTACTATAGTGTATTGCGGTCAGGAACGGTATAATGAGTATATATATATATAACGAATAGATAAGTATTTAAAGGCAATCTAGCCTGAACCCTATCCAAGACAGAAATCCCTAACTCCTTACACATACACTCACAATTGTTTGCTCGCCTTCATCAGCTCCTTCCGAGATAATAATGTATACCCTTCGTTCCCACTCAGTAGTTTGCTATAATTGATGGTAAAGATCACTATATAATATACGTTGAGATATCAAGGATATCCTGCATTATTGAAGAATAGTAGGTAGCTATTGTAGAGAGTCAGTACAAACGACGTATCTACAACTAGTAGGTGATAACTATATATGCAAATACGCTAGCTCTATCACATTGTCATATTGAGCACCATAGGGTGAGTATCAAATACTCACCAGTACGTATCTAGTATCAGTAGCTTATCGGTAGTCTTGCCAAGAGCAAATCAAAATATATCCATATATAGTACTAACAAAACATGACCCATATATTACCTCAGTACCTACAGAGATAATAAACATAAAAATTAGTTACGTATAACATAGTTAACAGTTTACATAGTGACAAGCTTGAGGAGAATTGAGTTAAAGATAGACAATAGCACCAATACATGCGCCAAGGTTCGCCTGTCATTTTTCGCTGTTTAGTTTGATTTCTTATAAGGTCGCGTAAGCATGTTAAGAGTATATAACCGCGGATTCTTTGCCTTGCAAAGCCACTAAAGGCTTTATCTCCTTGAATGGCGAGAGCGGAGCCATCTAGAATAACACGCTAACCAGCTACTGCAGCTTCTTTGTACTCTGTCTGCTGTACTTTGTCGACGGCAACATATAGTCCATATATGTTACCGCTTCAGGAGTAATTGGAATATAATCCCAGTGTATGAAACCCATAGAGATGTTGCAGAGAGCTCAAAAAACTTCGAGGAGTGTGCTTTGTAACTTACGCTTACTGTTCTGTGGACGTGAGTTACAAGTCAGAATAGCTTACTTTATGATTACGATTGATTCGAAGCAGCAAGAAAAACAAAGCTACGCCATCCACAGATGTACTGAGCGAAAAACCACAACTTTGTCAGTGTGAGGGAGCAAAACCACAATCCTCTCTTGCCTGACTACCAACATCTACTACTCCTCAAATAGTTTCCAGAACTCTAGTGAACTTCGACTCCGACTTCCAACTCTTTCACTAAGGCAATGAAAAAATTTTACACCGGACTCCCGATAACTACATCTGGCTGACTGTCGAACTTCCAGACCCTCTTCAAAACTACCCGACTCCGACTCCGACTGCCGACTGCCGACTCCCGACCTTATCTTCCGACTCCGACTCCGACTCCACAAACCACCTCGGTTCTCGAGTGCGAATTTACTTTATATAGGTGGATATTATGCTTGCTGGGACCTTTCATTCATTAGTCCACACCGCTTTGGTTAGAATGATAAAGGGAGGGTAAGGCTTGTGGTGGGGATCCTTGTTTCTTTTCAACGTTGTTCATATCTTTACTACTTTTCCGGTTTACCTCTGACAACTACTCCCCAGAACACGCTCGGCCGCAGTATAAGTGCACGCACGCTCGCCTGACCCCAGTCCTGGGAGAAAGAAGGTTGATAATAATAATAATAAATATATGTGAACGACATACCCCTCATTTGTTAAACCGGCTAAGTAGGATAAATGTTATATAGTAGGATTTTCACAAATTATACTCTATTGAATGGCTTATGCACAATACGCAACTAGGTAGTTCTAAGCCTAACCAAAAGCTACTATAATATATAATATGGAGGAGGTCAATATTTATACTGGAGCACTACACAGTCATATTACATACTTGACAAATTAGATATAGTTGTAAGGAGGGGGATCCATGTGTTTTACCTAGTTTGGAGTCATATATATTGACAATATATAATAGATTATGGCTATATACCTGAATCCTCAACACCCTAAGTATAGTGAAGTATGATGCCTCAGTGTTTTTGAGCGCTTGGTGGCTTTTTGACCTCAGAAAATATTATAGAGCTCTAATCGGTCTGAAACGATATATGATAGTAGGTCTATGTTATTGGTTAAGCTCTGATTTACGTACGAGTATTTATTCAAGTCATGGTAAATCTCAGAGATTGGATATAGGGGTGCTCGCTTTCCGGCAGACGCGAACCGAATAAGAGATAATTGACGCTTATCGCCTGTTGTTGCGGCTTCCGAGCGTGCGGAAGAGTAGGGCCTAATGTCGTATCCCCTATTTCTCAAGAGCAGCGTAAGTATGATAGTATGATCTACGTCTAGAACAAGATCGATTTACGATACTCGCTAGCTCTCCCCGGTGAAGGGGAGCTCGCTGCTCCTCCACGCCCGAAGACAATTAAAATAATTTCGGTTCGGGTATAGAGTCGACAGGCGAATGCACGGCGAATGTAACGAATTTGTTATCAGGTGTTGGTTACAGGCAGGACAACTGTGAAACACTTCCGTGAATCTTCGCCCAATAAAAGTTTCCATAACAAGTTAGTAGTTTAACCAGTGTCGTTATTTGCTGTAAACCCCGGCTGACGGGTAGGAGAGATGATGAAATAGCTTGGAGAAAGACTTCGGATTCGGATTCGGGAGTTGGAGTTGGATTTCGCTCGGAGTCTAGAGACCCTTCGGAGGTGGGTCCCCGCCTGAAAAAAGAGAAGAAATGCATGGAAAGAAAAGAACAAGAGGAGAAGGAGGAGGAAAAGGAGGAAGGAGGAAAAGAAGAATGAAGAGGAGGAGGAGTCTGAGAAAGATTCAGAGTCGTACCGACACCGTGCTGGAGCCACTGTGGTGCTGAGTTAATAAATATTCAACGGTATTGCATATCATTACTGTTCACATAAAACTGCTTCTGGTCTAAGATGTACATGTTAGTCAATGCATTGCATCATGCAAGATAACCCGTTTCTAAAAAAAAAAACAAACGTTGAAGACTAACATTTATATTTTCAATCTCATTTTCTTTTTAATACGTTAACTAATATAATTTTTTCCTTACATTGAATCATAATATATTTTTTGGTTTTACTATTTTTTTTTATAAGTTTTTTTATTTACATTTATATTTTGGTTTAATTTATGACCTTTAATTTTTTTTTATTTCTTTTTTCTTTTTATTAAATTTTATTTTTTCTAACTTTATTTACGAAGAATCTCGATTCTAAGTTCGAAAACGATTCCTGCAAGGAATCGTTTTTACGCACTCCGACTCCGATTCCGGCCGCCGCTCCGGCTCCGGCTCAGCCTCTGGTTCCGATATATATCAATAATAGAGGTTAGGTAAACATTCGGACTGTTATGAAAAATTAATTGAAGAGGTGTGTTTAGGATGCGTTGAAATTTAACCTACGCTCTACAGACGCGGTTTGGGCAGTGTGATGATCCGAAGGGGCATCCCGAACTACCCCCCTTAAAAAACGCCAAATTTTCGTTAGGAAGGCTTGATATTGGTGAGCCGAGATTCAGAGTTGTAATTTCTAGATAAAAGAGCTATAAGACGGACCCTTAACTCGCAGGGAGTTAGCATCCTGGCACCGGCGCTAACGAGCTCCGGTGCGGCGCCCGTATGTGAATTTAAAGCAATTCAGTTATAACTAACCCATTTGGTGTCTTGTTATGAGTTTGTAATATTGGGGGATATGAAGGAATAGCGAAAATAATGTTTCAAAGAAACATTAATTTTTAATTAAATATATAATATCAACATTAATGGCAAAACTTTTTCTTATCTTTTTATTTTAATAACTTACAAATTTACGTTTTTAACATTACCCTAAAGCGTATTAAATCAGTTAATCAGTTCAAATCAAAAACTGCCCTCTCAACCCTCTCCGTGATTTCTATTCCGATTCTATGATTGCAAGTCTATATTTTTATTACTAAAAAAATCGTCATGTCCTTTACATACGCTAAAGCAGTAAATCAAACTGCCCTTCTCAGCCCTTCCAGTGCTTATTGGATCTATTATCATAGTTGATCTGAATTAAGAATCATTGATCTATTGCATCATAATTGATTTTAACGTCATAGTTTTCTTTTACTAAAATTTCACTTGTTTTAAATACCGCTAAATGAGTAAGTCGACTAAACCTCAAACCACCACCCAAAACCACTCTTGCCCGATCCATAAACGCGGTGATCTATTGATCGTGATGATTTAAGTCATAAATTTTTTTAGTAAAATTGTCATGTTTACATACACTAAAGCAGAGTTAAAAGCAGTAAATCAGTAAATCAAACCATTTCATCCAACCACCCCCTGTCCATTCTAGATCTACTGATCTGTGATTTAATTTGATTCTATTATGATTCAAAGTCAAGTTTTTAGTAAAACTGTAATGTTTTACATAATCCACCCACAATCACGTAAACTCCAAACCCATCCACCCCTCACCCTCCACACCATAACACCCACTCCTCTCCCATGATTACGATCTATTGGATCTATTGGATTTCCTCTCGTCACATTTCGAGTATCATTTCAGGTAAACATAGCATGAAAAAAACATAACATAAAAACAACTGATCAACGAATATATTGCTAACGTAACAAAGTTTTCACATTAATAAGCTTACATAGCAGTTTCATCTGAAACTATGAATTTAATGCCACAACGACAAAAACACCTGATACACCTTACGCACGAATTAAACTGTTAAAGTCATTACAAACAATAGGTCCTACACTTTAACGAACAGTAAAGTAACCTAAAACATAGCATACAAAGACGTAAAATATTCACCCCTGTCAAGCATATCTCTAACATCAAAGTTAATTTACATTAAGTTGGTAATATTTAACAAAAAATTTATCACAGCATTGGCTAATTATCATACTGGTCAACGAATAAGTACTCTAACTTAATGATAAGTAATTCCACACTCAAATAAAGCCTGCGAGCGATACGTCCATAACAATTGATACTAAGAAACAACACCAATCTACAACCTCGACAAAACCTAACAGCAACTTACACACGAATTTATAAACCTGTTAACATTCTAATCAAAGTTCCACACTAACACCAGTAAAGTAACTAACATTTCATGCAAAACGTAACCTATTCATCCTTTTTTCAAGCATATTTCAACATATTAAACGTGAATCTAATCAATCTTATGACACAGCAGACATTAAATAAGCAAACTAAGAATTTATTGCCATTAACCTGTGCCAGGAAATTAATCATAGCAGACCAACGAATATATGCTTAACGTGAACAAAAGTTTGTGTGTACATTAAGTCGCGATAGTAAATAATTTACACACAACAAATTTATCTATAGAACCTTACCTAAATAACTTCATTAAAATCCCAAATTTCAACCAAATATAATAAATTCAACATAACAAAAGATTTTATTCCAAGTACCATATACATAAAAATAAAAGTTTTATCCAAAACATAACATAAAAAAAGTTCTTACATTAAATATCATAGTTAAAGTTTGAATATTTTACCGAATATTTAAATCGAGTAAATCAGTAAATCCAAACCACCCACTCTCTCCCCACCCCTCCTTATTCTACCCGTCAACTCATGACAACTTGCCCTTTGCGATCCCTGATGTGATCCATTAGATTTTTAGGTCACATATTCGAGTGTCAGTTTCGCCCATAAAGACGAGTAGTTATCAAAAATAAGTTCTTTTATTGAATATACTTAACCATGTGAAATATATGCTCAAACGGTATAACACACCACTTTGTTTACATTAATAAAGCAAATGCATAGCATTACCAGAAAATGGGAATATCAATATTACAATGTAACAAAACCTAACACATTCGGTATACACGATTAAAACTACTATACAATATATATAAAGTTCCATACTTAACAACAGAAAGTATCTAAAGACAGCGTTACAAAAACGTAAAGCCTAATTTAACACACGGTAGTAGTTGTTTCAAGCATATCTTCTAAACATAGCAATGTTAATTGTTATAGTTAACGCTATTGTTATATCGATTGCATTTCGTAGTATCATTTCGATTTAACAGAGCACTCAAAAAATGAGCTTCTTTATATTTAGTAATACCCAGTGACGAATTTAATTAACTCTAACTTGTAAATTAAAGTTTCCCACATCAATTAAAGCTACAGAGTACATAGCATGAACTAAGAAAAATATGCACGATGACAAACCTAACACAACTTTGTCATAAAAGAAGAAAAAGATGCCATTAAAACAAAGTTCCAGACAGCCTTCCTCCCGAAAATAAATAAGTTTATACTTTTGAAACTACAAATACTCTTTCCCTATTCATTACTTTTATTTCAAGCATAATCTCTAACCATATTAAAAGTAATACATATGACAACTCAAGTTATATATTAACAAAAATTTATCATACCTATGTCTAATTAGCATGCAGACAAACATAAAAACAGTAACATAACAAAGTTTTATCAATACATAACACATCATAAAAAATAAGTTCTCTGAATTAAATAATAATCATAGTAAATTGTAATAGTTTATCTGATTTTTAATAAGACGTAAATCAGTTAAATCAGAAAATCAATAACCACAACCCCTATCCCCACCCACTATTCCACCAAAGACCTTTTGATCTATTGATCTATTGATTCATGTCACTTTTCGAGTATCATTTCGGCTAAACATATAACAACAAAAATAAGTTCATTTTATACTTATAACCTAATTACGATAGACTAACGTCACAAAGTTCTATATATAATTAAAGTAGCATAAACATAACCTGTACTAAGAATATAATGTACAACGGACAAACCTAACACACCATTACGTCCCATTCAAATAAACTACTAACATTAAACAACTTCCGCACTTAACAACAGTAAAGTACCTAAACCTTCGTTCAAAACGTAACCTATTCAACAACTTTTTCAAGCATATCTCTACATTTCAATGTTGAATTTTACTACTAATTAACATCGTAATATTTTAGAAATAAATTTTAGCATAACCTTATCTAATCATCATACTGTGAAACAACGTAAAATAGAATGCGAATACGTTACTAAATGTTTATACATCAACCAAATATTTAACAAAAATTCATCATAACCTCGTCCTAATATCATAAGCCTTGAGTACGAATAAATTACAAACATTAACAAAGTTCTATCCAAAAGATAACATAAAAATAACAAATTTTATTCTGACATAACATTCCTTTAATCTCTTTGAACTTAAAAAATATTCACGTAAAGTGCGAAGTATAGTGGACTTGATGTTAATAGCAAGTAAATCAGTAAATTTACAGTAAATCAAAACACCAATCTCCAGGCCTAGTCTCTTACCCGACAACATCCGCCGTGTGATCTAGTTGAAACTATATATGATTCGCTAAAATATTTCGAGTTATCATTTTGAATAAGCTATAACATTAAAAATATAGTTCTTATATACTGACCTTTTACGATAATATTATGCTTAACGAACAAATGATTATTAGCATTCAATAAAGCTTTAACATAACATAACCTTGAAACTAATAAATATAAATGTTACAAATTGAAACCTAACATACCTTTGCGATGGAATAATCCGCTAACATTCCTAATAAATTCACTCTATACTTATCAAGGTTAAAGTAGAATAAGACAGGTCAATGACTAATACTCGATATGTTACCCACTTTTCCAGCATAATCAGCAACAGGTAAAGACGTATGATCTAACTAAAATCACCTAATTAACAAAGGAACCTAGAGCATTATTATATAACTTATAATGAATTTGACTTACTATATTCTTAATCCAAAAGTCACTCGTCTCGATATTATTAAACATCATTTGAAACTATGAATAACGCTAGTGACATTTGCAAAATTTCTCTAGGGCTCAAATCATTAAAACAATTACTCTCAAACAAAAAACTTAACTAGGCTCACGTTTCTAACACTAATCATAATCATCAGTTAAACACAGTATATCTTTACAAAACTCATTTATTATTTCTACTAGATCAATATAACAGAGTGTTAATTTCACTAAACTGTCATAGCAGGGTGCGGAGTCGGAGTTCACGGAGTCGGAACTGAGTCGCGGAGTCGGGGAGTCGGTAGTTTTGAGAGGGTGGAGTCGGAGTCGGGAGCGAGGTCTATAGTAATTTTGAATGAGGGTGGAGTCGGAGATCGGTATAAGTCGAGTCAGTAATTTTCAAGATAAGGTCGGAGTTAACTGAGATCGGTTAACTTTGTTAATGAAGTTCGGATGAAAATTTTTAAAATTGACAATAGTTATAAATGTGTAACTCTAGTGAATGACTATTCAATACACGTTACTATAGCAAGTTTATATTTGACTCGTTTCGACTTATCCATCAATTACAAAAATGCAATTGCAAACGTCAAGATTTTTAACCAGCACCTTACGTTTTCAATTGGATTATATTCTAATAATCTAATCACAACCTTAAAATATAATTACTAAATATATACTATATCTATATTTAAGATTACAGAAGGAAATGTAAAAAACTCCATGGACGAAGAGAATATTCTCTTCTCCGATTGACAATGATGATTATATAATAGCTATACTGTTTGTTTATAGTTGATTCCAATCGACAGGGTAAGCTTAACTGAAGAACAACAATAAAAAGCTAAATCTGCCCTTTGCAATGTGTCCATTTGTATTAAAGGGTTGTCAGAAGTTCAAGAAGAAAAGGCATACATCTAACATATTGTAAATGATGAAACTACATCTATCTCCTGTACTACATCTCAAGTCATATTCTTCAGAAAGTCAAGAAGATTTAGTATGAAAAGCTCTTAGATATTGAAGAGCTTAGTCGAAAGCGTCGATTTATTCCAAGAAAAAATTCAAGGTCCTTCCTAATCCTTGGACACAATATTTAATTAACTTTAAAATTAAAATTTTCTTTGCTGCACTGAAAGAAGTTGAAAAATTTTTTATATAAAAATTCGAAGAGTATCAAGACATTTTACAAGAAGTCTGAAAAATGCTGTTACTGCGTCTACCTCACAACGCCAAGGTTAGCGTGGGGGTTATGGTGGGAAAACTATTTGGGGGTAGGCTTATTTTTTTTTTTTTTTTTTTTTTTTTTTTTTTTTTCTTGTCTATTCAGCATTATAAAATCAGACCAAAGTGGAAAAATGAAGGAGACACCTTGGCAGATATATTTATTCTATATTATTTAAAGAATCTAATCATTCTCAATGAGTAGATTGATATTAGATGTAAAGTGTCATTATGCTAACTAAAGTAATATGTAGTATGTAGTATATATTAAATATAATATATATATATATATATATTATATATATATTATATTATTAATATTATTTATATATAATATATATATATATTATATTTAATATATATATATAATAATATATAATTATATTTAATATATATATATTTCTTTTATGTAGAAAAATATAATCCGTAGACCATTTTTTTCATAACATATTTTAATTAATCAAAATTTTTTGATGGCTTAAGTCTCTTAATATATAATTTTAAATAATAATAAAGATAATTAAATCAGTAATCAAAGCAAATTAAGAGTATTGTTTTATAATAGAAATTGAGGAAACAATTATTTGTAGTTTTGGTGAAGTAATGTTCTAGTTGAAGTGTAGGCTGTTTGTTCCATATATTTATAATATATAATTATATATAATATATATATATATATATAATTATTATATTTATATAATATTATATATATATATATTATATATATAATATTAATATAATATATTATATATTAAAAGTATATATATATATATATAATATTATAAATATATATTATATAATATTATATAATATAATATATATTTCTTTCTTTTATTCTCATCTTCACCAGGAAGGATAATCTTCAATCTGTTCAGTCCGCGCAAGGCATCTTTCTCTCAGACGTCACCTCTCAGCTACTCTTCCTTCTTACTCTTTCAAGCTGGCTCTCCGAATTAGGTATCTGAACATCTCTTTTCACAGAGAAAGTTTCCTCCACCGATTCCGTGCACCATTCTCTCTTCGGTCTTTCCCCTTGCGCTTCTGCCCGTCTGGTGCTACTATACCATATTGTTTTTGGCAGTGTGTCATTTCTTTGCTCATATCCTCTCCTCCATGACAGCGGCATCTAAAACTTTCCCTAATTAAATATCATACTTGATTCGGTAAAGCTGTTTCTTTCTAATAACTTCATTTATGAATGCAGTCTCTCCTACTTTTTACAATCATAGTTCTTAATAATTACCTCATCTTCCGCCGCTTCGTATCTACTCTTCTTCTTTCCGTTATTGTGTCCTATGTTTCCGTCATGCCGTACATGCAGTGTGTAGTGGATGAGTCAGTATGCGTTTTAAAAATCCACTTTTTTTAAACCATTCTATTATGATGTTTTACTTTCTATCATGAGGTATATACCGCTTATCAATAAACTAATTCACATACAGTATAATTCCTACAGTTAGGGCGGGCATAGGTTAATATCCTACTTATCTGAATTTTTTAAAATCACCCTCCGAATAAACTGCATAAGGTATTTACCGCCCTATTCAACCTCCTTCCTCTCTCTACATGCATTCTCAACCTCCTACCGGTTACTTAAGGTATCTCTTAGTCTTCTTGATATGTTCATAATCTTCATGCTCTAGACTTATACTCCAACTCCTTCCGCTAATAACATAGCTATCCAAATACCAGTTCCATCTCGAGATCGCCTCCATTCATCTCTCTTCTATTATAATCTCCCATAAACAATATTCAGAATCGGTACCGGCATATGTTAATATTGTCCAATATGTTCCACCTTCTAAAATTCTTCCCAGTCATTATGAGGGGGGTAAACATGATATACAAGTCTATAAAATATTTATCCACGGAACGATTTTATATTCTAGGTGAACACAATATAGAAAGTAAAGATGTAGACGTATGTTAAACACTTGGTATAATATTTATTACTATGTTTAATAGTAGTTTTAAAATTTTTATTATAGAATGGGTTTCCGCAGGAGTATGTTGAGTGTGACTCACTATGCAACAAATTCAAAGAGAAGTGAAATTGACGATAGGTATATGGAATATGCTATTGGCGAATCAGGACCTAGTTAGTATATTCTAGACGTAAGCCTAAACTAGAGGTGCGGAGTTTTTTTAGTCTCAATTCATTCAAATGTTTACAAACTCCGCTATAGTATTAATTCAGGTGATCACAGGCTACCAGTATTATACCACATAAACATTCATTTGAAGTCCTTGATTATTGTGCGTAAGCAGAGAATAACCTTAGCTAAAGAATACTAATATACTTGTTCTGGGAGTAGTTGGACCTCCGTAATTAATATATTGATCATTTTCAATGGACACTTTTGTATTTAAGTATAGTAAAAAGATATAGAACATTGGCCGTTGTGGTAATAGAATAAAGTGCATACATATCCATGCATTAATTCACAGCTTGTCTTGCTGTTTGTGATGGCGTGACACTGGTTGCTTGTGATGTTCGTTTCTCAATAGCAAGTAGCTCCTGGTCCACTCGTTGCATCTGTTATATGTAATTGACTGTACAATTACTATTTACTTTCGAATTGGGATACCGGTAGTCATTCTGATTGGGTTTTCCCATGTCTATATTTCTGGGTATATTCTTCGACGGCACAGTTCGTTAGCGGTTGTTACTTTAGAGTCCTCTTAACTGGTTCTTGTATTTCCTTAAATCTCTTTTCTGAAAAACATACGGCCTAATTTTCTAATTTTAAACATACTTTAGCCAGGATGAAACACTATCAAAACTTAGTTGACTTTATAAGTTTATTAACTTCTAGATTTGATGATAGACGTGAAATAAATTACAACGGAAGTACTTTAGGCAGATGAAGAAATAGTGATTTTAGCAGCCGGCTTCACTTTTTCAAAAATATCCAGCAAGGTATTTGTGAAAACTGCCTTAAGATTATGTTCGAATTCTATTCCTGTTCAATTCACATGATTCGAAGTACAATCCTCATTAAAGAGATAAACTGTTAAGTTTCGGTCACAATGCTCGATGCACCCTCACGTTATATGTCTTGCATTGTCAAGGCCGAAAACTACTATTTTTAAAAGGAAAAAAAAGAAAATGATTACTCGTATAAAAAAGACACAAAAAAAAATCCTCTCAAAGCTCTCCCTTATCACGGATATAAGAAAATTGATATTTTAAGAAAAATTACGTTAGGAAATATTTCACACCTAATGAATAAGTATTTTTTATAAGCGTTGAGATTGATATTCTTAGAAGGATAAAGCTTACAAATGGAGAACGAATATCTTGTCATTTTCGTTAAAAAAAAAAAAACTAGATCTTAGATCAATATACCTATATCTAATATGCAATATTTGCTAAAGTATTTAATATATTTATGTCTTTATCAGTATTTAATTTTATAAATTTACCTTTCAATTATGTAATGCATTTCAATTCGATCATTCATTAGAGTGGACAGCATAAACTGCTCTTAATCTATATTGGAAATGTTGATGGTGTGTTTATAGATGAGAAGTTTTCAAGTAATCAAACATTATAATCGAAAAATTTTCAAAACATTTGGAAGTTGCCACCAGAAACTTCTTCTGTTACTTTATCATTGATTAATAAATGAAGAATATATGAAGAATGCCTCTTGTTAGAATTCTATTTAAAATGAAAAGATTACATAAATTTACAATTGTAATATTTCTTGATGATTTTCAAAAACCAAGTTATTGAAGAGCTCAAAGTTATTCAATGCGGAGATCAAAAGTCCATACTTACTAAAACGTTTTGAATAAAGGTATAACTTGAATGTAGATATTCCATTCGACATTACGATATCCTGAAAAATTTTGCTAAGATGTTTTGGAAATGTAAGAGTTAATGGATAAGTAGGAAGAAAGTTGAATTATTTAGAAATTATTCTGTAGAAGGAGTATAAAGTTAAGCATATTACCACATGCAATTCAATAAATAGTGAGAATATACCAAAGTAAACAAAGTGTTATATATATCAACTACTACTGAAAACAGGCCAATAGGCGACTTTTAGGCCACATTACTACAATGAGAAAAGAAAATCTAGAACAGAAGCTAGGCGATAGAGAGATTAATTTCTAATTTGATTCAATCATTGCAATTCTTAACATAATACATAAGTTTAACTTTGAATTCTGGCTAATTTCATCTGAAATGCTACAAATATATAAAGATTTTTGATATATGGGAATTAAAATGTATTTTTTTTCTAATTTATCAATTCATGAATTCTTAACTAATACATAAGTTTAACTTTGTTTATTCCACGCGAGACAATACTATGAACTTTATGTAACTATTATATTGATATAAAATAAGATAATAGTATAATTAGAAATTAAATAATATATATAAATATATATATAGAGTGTATGAATATAGTAGAGAATAATAGAGATATTAATAATAATAATATAAAAGTATAAAATATAATCTTTAAAATCAAACATGAAACATTATATATGAAAGATATTAAATATGAAATATTATTTTCAGCACTTTGTCGAAGTTATACTATTAATAGAATATGTAATATAAAAATACAATATATATATAATATTAGAGTATAAGGTGAGAATAATATAATAAGAATATATTAAGTATATATATAGATATAATAATATAAATATATAATTAAATAATAATAATAAGATATAATTGAGATAGATAAATAGATAGAGATAGATATATATAGAGATATATAGTATAATTATATTAATATTGATAATTAATATTATTAAGTTATTTTTATGAATTAAAGCCTGTAGTCATCACTAAATCCACCAGATTTGAGAGGGGAATTCAAAAACGGAGTCAATTAATAGAAAGATTAGATTTCACAGATAACAAAGTATAGGACGATGGACCACGATAGTTAATAGACGATGAACGATTAATTATTTGAAATAAAGATAAACTAATTTATTTTAATAATCTCTTCTCTCATCTTCATATCTACTTTCTTCTACTCATTACTTCTATTATAATTACTAGTCATTGGTTAACAAAACACGTATAATAAAATTCGTAAATTATTTAAAATACTCTTATTTTTATAAAATAAATTCACTTAATTAAATATAATTCCCGGTGTTGCAGCATTATCATACCAAAAATAATAATGGACCTTCTCCTATACATGAATTATATCTGTTCGATGAATGCTTATACATAATTAACTTTTGCAAAGAAATACAAATTGAAAAAATACTCAACTCGGAAAAAGTAATTATATATAATAAAGTTACTGTATATATAATAATAGAATTAAATATAAGATAGATTTAAAGATTATAATGTATAATGATATAATAAATTAATATAATCATTCTGAGAAGCCTAAATTTCAAAATCATTATCATATAATAAAAATGCTAGAATGATGATGATTATATTTAAAGTTATGAATCGTCATCGCAAAAGTTAATTGATTAAATTAATTGGTACAAAATAGGAATATTTAAATTAAAAAAAAAATATAATTACTGTATATTATAACTAATTAGAAATATATAATGGTAATTAAATCTTTCGATTTTAGAAACATATATCATAAAGTAATAATAAAATACGCTTATATAATTTTAGTTACAGTAGATATTTAGTTTAAACTTCATGTTACTATTATACTGCAAAATACATAATATTAAAATTATACTTTATATAAATTATATCATTAATTATATTATAATTTAGACAAAACCGATTTAAATATTTTGTATTTTTAATATGAACTGAGTGCATGAGGTTAGATTTTCAATGTATATTTGAAACTAAGAACTGAATTTTATGTTTCTAACCGTTTATTATTATTTGTGTATGTTAGACAATATATTAATATATAAATTGTTATATATAATCAAAATGTCTAATATTCATCACCATTATATGTCTTTATTAAGCACTTCTATTATCTAGCTTATAATATCACACATTAAGTCAATCAAATAATGTATTTTTAATAAAATGTATTACTGTCTATCAATAACATAATTTTTTTACCTTTCCCCCCATCCCCCGTCGTTAAATTTAAAAATCGATGCACTATGATCCTCTGTATTATATATATTTTGGATTTTAGATTATTTCTCCATATAAATCAGGTAAATATCAAGTAAACATAAATGCACGTCATTATTATCAATAGTGAAAATTTATATTAAAAAACGTGAAACTTAATATAAGACATTAACTATTAAAAATAAATAATAAAAATCATTATAATTAATAAAACGTATTAAAATTACTATCTAAATAAATGTAGACTATAACCTGTTAAACTAATGATTATTTAATTGATTATAACGGATACTTAAAGTTAAAACATAAAAAGGGTATACCTCTAAAATTATAATGAATAATAAAATAATAATTAACATAATAAACATATAATATATACTTACTAACAACTCGATTATAATATAATGATGCGAATTTTTACAATGCGCCAAAGATAAAATAATTTCTCACTCTAATAAAAAAGAAGTATTATGAAAAAATGGACATTTAGAGTTCGTTGGTTATACTAGATTAACAAGAGGAAATAAAATACAATAATATTTAATAAACAATATGATATCTATTCCAATATATAAATATTAATTATAAATTAAAGAATAATATTCATAATTTATTCCCAATACAGAAATTTACATAAGTTTAATGAGGTGTTTAAGGATGATCACTGAAACGTAGAAATATTATCATAAATTATATTACCTAATGCTCATTATATAGTAAATATGAAAGAATAGATAAATTATTAATTAAGTTGTGATATAAAAATTGGACAGGAGATTCAATGTTATTGATAGGTTGCTCTGAGAGATTTACGTTTATAACGATTCATTTTATTAGAGTCAGAATATTGTGATGATCTGTTTCTATTATATTATAATTAATTGTTAATAATAAAAATTTATTATTTATTTTAATTTGAAGTGAGATACTCAGGAGTATACTATTATAAATGAATTAAGTATGAGGTTTATCCAATTAATGTTCTAAATATTTTGATTAGACATATAATTTGAGTTCGTTTTATACTTGCTTCAAATTGTTTATATTTAGTGATTAATAATATGTATGTATATTTGGATATATAATAAGTAATTAAATTAAATTAAATAAAATTGAATAAGTAGATATTTATAAGGATTAGGGGAGAGTCTCAAGTGTTAATTACGTGTTGATGAGGTAAATGAGCTAGTTCTAAATTGTACTCTTTATTTTCAAGTATAATTTTTTTAATTTCATCTCAATTCATTCGCAAAAAAATAAATCTTTTTCTATTTTCTCATTTATATTACCATTGTGTTCATTACAGATCTGGCTGTTATATTATTATTTCTACATGGTTAAAACTCTATAATTAGTGCTAGAGAACGTAGATTGTTTACTTAACATTATTTAATCGAGTGTGATAAAAAATTCTTATAGAGTACAAAATTTCATCATTTCAAATTTGTAGCAAATCAAAGTATATAAATTCGTAAATATTTCATGGGATACTCTCTTCACTAGTCGAAGTCATAAAAGCATATCTGTTATCGATGCTATAGAAAGTAGACTAAAGTGCTCTCCGCTAAACTCTCCGTGTGAGTCTGATGACGGGGAAAACTTCCTAAGCTGTAGGGCAATCACACGATACTGTATAGTCCATCTAGTGCGTAGCAACGTTTCTAGTTAAATCTGCCTTTACCTATGTCCATACTTCGTTTGATATCATGTTAATATAAGCAATGTGATGCTAAATTCGCCATACTTAAAGAGTATAGTTTAAAATTATCATTTCTGGATGCCTCCTAGCATTTAATTATTTACTTATACTATTATTCGTACTATTATATGTCTCATAATATCACTATGATCTACTATTTTCTTCTCTCCCTCTCTCTAGTGAATATTGGAGATAATCTATCTTCATATCATTTTGATATCCATACCTCATATTCGAAAAAAGAAAATACTGCTATCTATTATATCTCTAACGTATATCGTCCCTTATTAGTACTCTATACTACAACTTTGGTATAATTTCATATTCTTTAAGAATCTTCTTTAAAAAGTTTATTTAAATACATTCTTAAATTATGATTCAATCTGGAAAATATTAATCTAATACTTATTATCGATCGCCAGTATCGGCTCACGTTATGAGTTAGATATTGATTTTAAGCATGATATTTTAATTAACATATTCCTATCTCAATACCTGAATTTTATATGGTATTTTTCGCTCTTTTAGGGAACTTAGGGGTAATGACTTCTGTAGGTTGTAGGCAGCTTTGACATTTATATCCAAAGCATTTGGACCGAGATTATTGGGTCACGCTTTAGTCATTATCTGTACTACTTCTCTAAGCTCTCCTCCTTATTGGATTTCCTCTACTTTCTCATTTGAGTATATACTTACTTTATATATATATAAGCTTATTTATTCTTTTCAAATTCGTAGATTTCTAATATCGGGCTGTTGTTTATATGATGTGTAGTCGATCTTACTTTCTATGACTTAATTTATAGATTTCTGTTCAATATATATAGTATAATTTATGTGAGAGTGATTTCCTCAGGTGTTCTATATCTTAAGCGCCTAAATCTTATTATGATCTCAATTCATCTATATCATAATTCAATGATTTGATCTTTCACTGCACCTCTGACTATTGATAATCTACTTTAACCGACTCGTGTAATTCGATTTGACTATTTCGACCCTATTTTCTATTATTTTATAATCTTTCAATATAAAATTTATTACAGGAACTATGGGAGGATATAAATTTATTGCAGATCTTGTCACATTTTTGGAATTTTTTCCTAAATTTGCCGAATTTATTTATTTATGATTACTTCGACCTCCGGATTGTGGAATATATGATAATATATATATTTTCAACAAATTACATATCTTTAATTAACCACCAATGCTTATTAACAAATCATTGCTCTCTCCATATAAATCTCTTATTTTAGATACTATGTATATTTCACTGGAGTCAATCTTTCGAACGAGTTCTGTCGTCATTTCTACCTTAGTTATGGAACAAATTAGTAAACTTCCTTATGCCTACTTGAAACGAATGAAACATAAAAATTGAATCTTTGAGAAACACTCACATCACAATTAATTAGGTTTGCTGAAAGGTTAGGCCTCAAAAGAACTTTGGATTAAATTCTAGTTAATATAAGACTGTGATGAGAATTATATCCTCCTTTTCTCAGTTTGACCTCCTCTATATACAAAGGCTCATCGCCCATTGTATGGAGTATCTGCTCTCACATCTGGGGGGGGGCTTGGTTTCACTCCGGCCGTTGATTGAGACAGTAGTGATAACTTAGATATACTTAAAAAATGGTACTTTAATAAAATAACTGATTACTGCACTTTCCAGTATTCACGACTTGAAGACCTACCTCTTTATCATATTGCTAAAAGACAGAGATGTTAGGAATTTGCTTTTAATACTATCGATAAATCCTTAAATTAATATATATTAGGAGTACCGTTCAACGTAATATGGACAAGAATTGATTCGAGGTAACTTATCAACCCTACCGAATAGAGAAATTAAACCAACCACCATTTACAGAACTACCTTCGTTAATATAAGCTAACAATATATGAGGTGCTGTAATCTTTCAGTCAACGAGAATTTGTGTTGACATTGTAAACATCCAGGCTATAGTTTTGACTTATTGATTAAGGATGCTTCCTTCATTTTCCATCACACTATACTGTTTTTTAGAGTGTGGAATCTCTTCTATTACCATCTTCTGTAATTTGCCTACTGAATTTAGTAAAATTTACACCTCTCAACTTAATAGCCTGTATACCGTCTATGTGGACTATCGATATTAGCGAATTTTGCTGCTATGAGGGTAGAAACTAATGGGTTGAAAGAAAGTATAATAACACCCCCTCAGATTTGATAATTAGGGTTCATCTGCTAACGATAGTGATATAATGGGATGATATAAAGGTGTAACAACTGTAAAAAAAATATCTAGAAATTAAAATCAAGTGACAAGCAGTATGAAACTGTAATATAATGGACTTTGTACATCATCTCACCCCATCCAAAACATTCATTCAGATTATCCCAGAAATACGTTATTACTTCATTTTTCAATAATACATTACCCTTACATAATAAGATGGATTCATAAGTGATCGCATATGCCACATACATAAAATTGATTGAATCTTTTTAACAAAACTTAATAATTATAACTCCTTATCGATATCTAATTAACTCACATTGACAACAAAATATTACACCATAGCTCTTACTATCCATCAACTCATCTCACAGTGATATATCGAAGAAATCCTGACTATCACCCCTGCTATTCTCATTCCACAGGCAACAACAACACAATATTTAACTATACACAGACACCACTATTTATACACCGTTTCTCAATTTACATCTTATTTTTTCGATCACAGCGAATGCTAAATAAAAATTTTGCCCTTTCTATTAAAATAAAAGTACCAGATACAACCTACTCTCCGTGATTATATACTCCCAACATTTTAATTAACATCTGACAAATTTCAATAGTACAGATATGATTATCTATAGTACAGTTTTCGCTCTAGAAGGAATAGGAAGAGTAGGCGCTTACTAGCTCGATCACGACTCATTATATATACCGAGAGTGCTATAATGTAGTTATGAGCATTTCCTCGGCTAATTAAAAAATATAGATTATAGTAGGCAGCCAAATCACTTAAACTCAACCGTACCCTATAGAGTCGCCCTTCTACGATCATCGATCAAGGATAACTTATAGTGTACGGTGTATGTGTGGGCAATTTGTTATTCTTACCCATACACGTGAATGGATTATAAGGGTATAGGATATAACTGATCTGTAATAATGTTGTAATTAAAGACTAAGAGAGGTGTGAATATAAGTATAATATGTGTGAATATGAATAATGTTTCTTGGAGGTATTCAAGAATAAATAAATGAATGTGTAGATTAGTAAGAATAAGAACGGCATTACAGAAAGAAGCGAACCAGTATAGGCACTTAGGAATGATCCAATTATCCATGACCATGATATAAGAGACAAAATGTTATAATATAGTAAGAAAGAGTAATTAATTAATATATATAATATATATAGATAATAATTAGAATATATATATATATATTAATATGATTAACATATATATATTATATATATATATTAATAAATATAAAATATAGTAATATAATATTAATAAATATATAAATATATAATATATTAATTACTTAAATAATATATAAGATTTAATATAAATAAATAATAGTAGGTAAGATATAATAATAATAATAATAATATTAAATATAAGAAATATTAAGAGTATGGCATGGTAGTATACTATGTTAGATGTTATTAGTATAGATATATAATTATATTTATTTAATTATTATTATTAATTATTTAATTATATTATTTAATAATATATATATATTATTATTATTAAATAATTGATTATATATTATTAATTATTAATTATATAATTTATTAATATTATAAGATACATCCTATTTTATTTAATTGATATATTATTATTATATTATTTATGTTTAATAATTATAATTACTTGACATTTGCTTGAATACTCTATTGAAAATAAATTACTTTGAAAATTTTTACATTGCTGAGGGTGATGTAGCTGCCGTATCATAATAAGCAATATAAAACGAGTATGATGAAAATGACAGATAACTACGGTAGCGAAATTTATGCACTCAGATAGACTAGTGATGACGGATTAGACGATGTGAATTAAAAAAAAATACTGCCGAATTTTTTGCGCATGATCATAATGGATGAAACGATCGCCACGGTATTAATTTAAGAGTATACAATTAAGCAATAGAAACAAGAGGATATATTAAAGTTAAAATATTTTACATGATATATATTATCATATTATATATTATGTATATATGTATTAATATAATAAATACTATTTATTAAATAAAAAGTATTTTATTATTATAGATATATAATATAAGTTAGAATTAATTAGATATATTTTACTTTTTCATTAATATAATATATATAATTATAAATTTACTCTACAAGATTTCTCCACAATAGGATATATTTCATTTAATATAATATATATTAATTAATATAATATTAAATATATATATTAATTATTAATATATATATATTAATATTATATATATATATATATATATATATATATAATTAATATAATATATAATTATATATATTATATATATTATAAATAATTATATATATATATTTATATATAATAATAATATTATATATATATATATATTATATATATATATTATATAATATATAAATATATATAATTATATATAATATATTATGATAAAGGGTAATATTTAAGGCTCCTTTATAGTTTGTAGTATTTCGAAATACACCTCTAACTATGTTAATACTATCACAATTAGAACCTAAATTAGTAAAAAATATATATAATACCATATTTTAAAATTTTATTTACTATAATAAGTAATATATTAAATCATTCTTATTTATCAAGGAATATATACTCTCTTTATTTCAGTAATAAGAGTAAAATATTTAGGTATTTATATTATAGTATTTCCTTTTTTTAGTATATACTATACATCAGGTAGTTCAAGTTATGAGTATAACAACACTATTGCGTTTAACTACAGCAGACTCGAATGAGGTTAGTATCGGTGATATCATAGCTCTATAGTAAACCATAGCAGGAGAGATAATTTAATAAATTCCTTATATAATTATATTATAATTATCAACGATAAAAACTTAGTTATAGAGTAGTTGATGTATTAGCTATAAGTTATAATCATATATTTCATATAAAATATTATTGTTTTATAACTGATTATATATAAATATATTAAAAATAAATATATATATATATATATATATAATATATATATATATATATATAAATATCTTAATCTAAAACACCCCGAAATTTTTTTTTTTGCTACTATGCCATATATATAAAATATATAATATATATTATATAATTAATATTATATAAAATATATATATATATTAAATATATATTAATTATTATATATATATATATATTAATATATATTAATTAATATATTAAATATAATATATTATATATTATAATATATATATATATTAATATTAATGGTAGTACTTAGTTCTAAAGTAATTATTGATATAAAATCTTTCAATACCGAATAATTATATATATAAGGGTATATATATATATATATATGATATATATATATATTATTAATATAATATATCTTACTAAATTCCCGAAATTTTTTTTTTGCTATTCTACTAAAATAAATTTTGTAATAATTGATATAAAGTATCTTAGAAAGTATATATTATTTTCTTATTTTTAACCAATAATAGCATATTAAAAGATAGTATATTGAGTATTTACAGTAATATCTAAATATATAACTAGGTTGTAGTAAAAATTAAATTAGATTTAAAAAAAAAAGAGTTTATTTATATTAAAATACTATTTAAAAACTAAAGTAAAAACTTACATATATAATACATTTATTATTTTTAAAATATTATATATCATAACCTACAATTAAATAAGGTAATATATTAAATACATCATCATCATCTCTATTTCATTCATTCATCATATCCCTAAAATTGGTCTACAAATTGAAGAAGGGGCAGTGGAGGTTGCAAAAGTATCCAGAAGTGATATATCTAGAGAAAGAGGTAGGAAGAATTATGTGACGAAACTTATCACGTGACCCCTACTTAATATACTTTAGTTATATAGAAATATTTCAGTCTAGTAATTTCAGAAAGATCCATACCATAAGAGCTTCAGGGGTAACAGTAACGGAACAATACTATGGCATCTCTAGTTTATATATAAGGTTAGATAGGTTTATAATACCTTTGACCTCAATAGGGGCCACTAAACAATAAGTACCCCTAACCTAAAAACCCCGCCTCAATTCTAACTAACTATATGAACCTTTCTTTCTCGCCTTCTGACCAAAACTCACATGTATCTCTCCTCCTAAGGCATTTCTTTACGACTTACAATCATCTTTTCCTCGGTCTTCAAGTACCGGTTCGAATTCCCATGCAACTACTCATACCAACTATACATCTCGAGCTTAACTCAACCACTATCATCCATTATCTTTCCAACATGATCAAACCATTCCAACGTACTTTCATTTATTCTTTCTTAATTTTAACCCCACATATCTACTATAATATACAGTTAAAGATATTTACTTATAGTATCCAATTCTTCTACAAAACCTTAACACGCCCAATTTGATTCAATCTGAATTAAATCCGAATTTTTAAACATTAATATAATATACATACGCCATATCTTATTACCCAAAAACCATTAGCTCTAGTTACGTAACATGGTTAAATATATTCAAATTTCTCTACGTACACCACAACACACACACACACACACACACACAGGCTAATGAGAATTTGATTAAAATTAAATTAATAAAATTAAAAACTTTTTTGACAGATAAGAGAAAGAAGAGTTCTGAATTCATCAAATTAGAAACTTCCGTTTAGTCTCTCTCTCTCTCTCCCTTCTCTCTCTCGTCTCTCTCCTCTCTCTCTCTCTCTCTCTCTCTCTTCTCTCTCCGTCCTGCTCTTACAATGAGACACTGCTCTTCCTAAACCACTCTCTCTCTCTCGCTCTCTCTCTCTCTCCCTCTCTCTCTCTCTCTCTCTCTCTCTCTCTCTCTCTTTACAAGAATTATACTGCTTGAAACCACACACTCTCTCTCTCTCTCTCTCTCTGCTCTCTCTCTCTTCTCTTCTCTCTTCCTCTCTCTCTCTCTCTCTCCTCTCTCTCTCTCGTTTGTACACAACATTTTTTTTCCTTCTTTTCTTTTTTCTTAAATTTGAAAAAACTTTTAGAAGCTACAAATATTAAAATACGAAATAGGAAGTAAACTTTTAGAGAAATATTTTTATAAAAAGGATATAAAGCCGAAATATTTTTTTTTTATAATATTCTTTCCTATTTCTATATATATATATATATATTATAGTAATGATATTTTTATATATATATATTTATATACATACTCTTCAATATATATATATTAATATATATATTAAGATATATATATATATATATTTATATATATATTATATATTAATATATAATATATATATATAATATTATAATATTATATTAATATATATATATAATATATATATATATATATATATTAATATATTAATATATATATATATAATATTGTATATTATAAATTATATAATATATAATTTTTTCAATGCTATAGATTATCTCGTTCTTACAGAATGACTGAGTGAATCTCTCTGAAAACCTATGTAATCTCGAAGTCAATCCATTAATAACAATTTAGTTAAAAAACAGGGTTGTAATACGTGTCAATTTTCATTAAAGGGATGGGAGTAGATCGGAGTCTCTCTCGGTGAAAAGCTCGGCGAAGTGTCAGACGGTTAATTGATTCAAGAGAGGTCGGTATATAAAAGTCGGAAGTACGGTAATTTTATCATGGAGGGTTGGTAGTCGGAGCGGTGAGTCGGAGTCTCTCGGGAAAATTTTTATTATGAATCGTAACTCCTAACTCAAACCCTGGTAATATAAATAGTATAATATTATTTAAAACATAAAGTACACTAACTTTAACGAATATTAATAACAGTTTATCTATTAAACCAAGAGTATCTAATAAGCAACACCATCATATCCCGTAGAGTAATACCTCCAGATGGTATGACACCCTTTTGATTAAAAGGTGTGAATCCTTAAGAGGGGTATCACCCCTAGGAAGGGTTAGTAAATGAGAGGTTTTTTAGGGGCTCTCAGTGCCTCAAAGGTAACTGGATGCCTTTAACCTCACTCATTCACTAGGGAGGGTGGAGGGTAATGCCCAGCTTTACAACCCCTTATAATATATATATATATATTATATATATATGATATTAATATATATTAATATATATTATATATATATATAGATAATATATATATTATATAATATATATTATATTAAATTATTTATATTTTATTAAATTTTAAATAAAATAATCTTTTCAGCCATCAATTATATAAATTGACTACCTGGAGGGCGGCCCAAAGAATATATACATATATATGTTTGATTAGAAATATACGCTTTCTGCGTTGTAATATAGCTACTAGATATAATCATAAAAAGTATATATAGATTTGTTTTTGAATCATATATTATATAAACTCGTGAATGATCGTGAGACTACTTCTTTGGCTTAAGCTAGTAATTTTCTGAAATATTAACGATATGCGAATATTAAATAGTGTTTGAACATATTACAAATAAATTCGTAATATATATATATATAAATATATAATATTTTTTATAATATAATTACTTTTTTAAATAGCAAGAATTCCCTTCAGTAACTTTACGTCTTGTAGTACTTACTCTATGATATAAGTAACTATACTATATTATAATATACATCTGTATCTAATGATAGATGGTAATCGTCAAGCATACGCTAGAAATTGATAACTAGATGGGGAGATTAGCTTACTGGTTTTAATGGTATTATAAATATATTAATCATATATATATAATGTAACACAATTCCTTCTTTTTGATACATATAACTTAACTTATACGACATTTATATGATCACTTTCGGTGGATGTTCTGTATATATTCATAGTGTTTATTATTTAAGGACATTGACAACTTTCAGCTCTTTAAGCCTTTTTAAAACAAGAGAAACTCTTGAGCGTACTTATATATTTATTTGTTAATTATCTTATATTATGATACAATAGTCAATTCAACGCAGTTGCTAGGCAACACAATTATGTAGTTAATAGGTTATTCACACACTCACAAGAATCATAGTGTAAATTTTCCACATGGTTTCCCGAATGACAGGATAAGTCTCACCAACTCTTTGGGTACTTCAAATGTAATTAGTTGATACATTGGTTGTATGTGCAAAGATTTGAACATAGAAGTAAAACTTTTTAGTCACTACATTACTGCATCCTCTCTCTATTAAATGTCAAGAAACATAACTGGGTTCAGGTGCTTCAGCCCGCAGATAGCCTTTTATCATAGCAGGTGTAAGTTTTTAATGCAACAATATATTGATGCGCGTCGGAACCTCGACATGTGCAGTGCAAATGGGTGAGACTATCTCTCGGATTAGCAAGAGATGAAACCATTCAAACGGATTCGGTCACACACAACCAGAACCTCGATTCTCAATTATTACTTCTAGTTTTAGAACCCTAACATACTCTATAGAGATCTGAACTGACACTCTCGCGTATGAGAGTTGCTCAATTTTCAGTATTTAACAACATAAACGAGGAAGAATCACCTTATATGCGAAACCAGCTTGCCAACAACTATGATTTAATTATGGGAAGATGAAACTCTAATTTTGATCTTAAGGGAATCACAGATCTAACTGGTGTTCGGGAGAGAAGGCAGCAAGAGTCCAGCAATATGTGCCTCGACACAGTTTCAAATTTATGTCACATCTCGACAGATATCCAATAAATAGTAGTGATAGTTCATTTGCTTCGATTGAACTGCAATTCCACTTATGTGGGTATGTTCCTATGCAACACACATTTATAGGTATCTGTGAACAGAATCACACATGAATTCGGGATATGCAGTAATCAGTATAGCTCCGAGAAAACTTGACTAACGAGCACGTCTCACCTCAGATACCACCTGGAAAAGAGTAGAAGAGGGTTATTTAAATTCCATATGCCGACGAAAACTCTCTCACAACATCTTTATAATATACATTTTAGAAATCTCTGTTTTTTATTGAGGAAATATTATGAAAGTATACCGTAGATTATGATCCAAATAATTCTGGAATTTGTATAAACTTACATATAAAAATCGGGTTTTTGATAATAAATTTATGCTATTAGGTTTTAAGAGATATAATATATGATATACGAATATTGAAAATATATTATACCTGATAATAATTTATTAAAAACTCGTGTACAAACCTACATAACACTAATACATTATACAACCATCAACACACAGAAACACACTTAACACATATAACACACTAGAACACACACACATACACAACACACACCAATACAACACTTCAAATCTAACACAAGAATCTAAAATTAATAAACCGGCTCTCATTGGAAATGTTTCCTAGTAAGTAATATATCAAGACCAATATTATATGAATCTATTGAAGACAAATATATGATAGTATATATATGAGATAATATATATATAATATATATAAAAAATTAAAATATAAAAGAAATCGGAAGGTTTATGAATATATTAAGTAAGAATAAATATATGATGTAAAATATAGCGAAAAATGAAAGAAAATCTTAATAGAAATATATAAATGAAGTAATTTAATAAAAAGATATATAAAGAAATAGAATATAAAAAAAAATGATAAGAATATAATAAAAAATATAATATAAATAGAAATATATGATCAAACAAGTTTATTGTGTGAAATGACAAACATCATTAGCATGTGAAGAGATGTATCTAAAGTAAATACTCGATATAGTATAAGTCAGTTTAGATTATTATAGAATAAAATATAAAAATTAGATATTTATTATAAAAAATATTTAAAATATAAAAATAATATAGTAATATAATTAATTATATATATATCAATTATAATAATAGATAATAATAAGATAATTAATATAATAATAATAATATGACTAAAATATATTATATAATATAATAAAGAATAATGAATAAAAATAAGAAATAAAATATATATATATATAATAAGAAAAATAAATATATAAAAATAATAAATAATAAATAAATAAATAATAATAAGAAATATAAATATATATATAATGAAATATAAAAGATAGGCTTTAAGAAAAATATAGATGTTAAAAATGATTTAATTAATGGCCGTGTGATACAAATTTTTATGTCAAAGACGGACGTAATAATATAAATCCTTAGCAATCAAAGACTGACACGTCGATTTCGAGTTGAAGGAACGGAAATATGTGAATAGACAGACATGCTTCGTATATATATATTGTTTTATTTTATATATATTGGTTCTTTTACTAGAACCTGTATCAATTAAATAATTTACATATTGGACTATTTTTAAAGACACATGATTTATATTTTTTTGAGAGATAGGAACGCTCAGAGAAGGGATACGGGTAAAAGAAAAGAAATGAGATGGGGGGGAGGGCGGATAAAATGGCAAATTTTGTTCTTATGTGTGTGTGTGTGTAAGTGAGCGTGATCGAAGAATTGTTAATGTTGAGTAGGGAAGAAAATTTTTTGAGGACATTCTTGAGTGCGAACAGAACTAATGCGAAGCGGCACGATAACACCCCAGGAAAGAGGTCAGAAAGATAATAAAAATACAGTGTATTAGCCTTTGTAATAGTGAAAAAATCACAAAGAAAACTGCAAGCACTGGACCAAGGGAACAATAGCTGTATTGTGTAAAACTCAAACAACTGATAGAATACTATTTAATTAATATAAGTAGCTATGATAATAAATATTGATACAAATATTGATTTAGATATTGAGACATGTGCAGATATAAGATCATTAATTGAAGATTATAGTATACTAAATATAATTGAATAAAGAATAAAATTTAATTTAATATTCTTAATGCAATATAAAATAAGATTCTATCGAGGTGCGAATAATATTTAATATTCATAAATTAAGATAAAAATATTTAAATAATATCGATACATAATATATGATAAATAATATTGATAAATAATACGAATACAAATATGATAAAAAAATATTGAAAACAATGTAGTAACAATATTATTATTATAATTGATTAAAATAATGTAGATAATAAAATATAACTAAAATATAATAAAAAATATAAATCATTTAAATAAATTAAGAATATAATATTTAAACAAATATCAGTAAAAATTATATCAGAAATAATTGTTCAAAGATAAATTATTACAAAAAACAAGAACATATTAAGATTAAACTTATTCAACTACGATAATGATTAGAGATACCTTTATATAATCAATATATGTTCTCAAAAGTTTATTGGGAAATGTAATTATAAGTCATATTGGTAAAGTTATAAATATTTGAATTACAATCAGGTATCATTTTCAAAAGTTTCAATAGGCAGATTTTTTTACGAAGATCAAGAATATGTAGTCCTCCAGATGTTAGAAGTCTCCTGTCTCTCACCTT
>JABUQX010124293.1:0-19327 GCA_015478945.1 Trachelipus rathkii | reverse complement strand
TTACTTCATATATATATATATATATATATATATATATATATATATATATATATATATATATATATATATATATATATATATATATATATAACTACTGCTACTATATACCTATATATATTGACATTATGTCAGAATATGCTAAGGTAAATAAACTAAATATTAGCGAGACGTTATTTCAATTCTTTATATCTTTTTACTTTTTAGTAATGCAGAGTAGAGGCTTCCATTTTAAAACTAGTTAAAATAATATTTCTTTCAATTATCAGGTCATGGCACCAGTTGAAATTGCACTGGATAAAATCCAAGGGGAGAAACAGTGCTATCTGGGCGGCCTGATCTCCACCCTCATTGTGACCAAAAAAAGCTGATTGACTTGAAGACCAATGCCAATATCTAGTTCTGCGACCCTCTGGTCAATACCCTCCTTGACGTCATAGACAAGAGGTTCTCCAGCACCCTTGAAGATGAGGAGTACCTTCCGGCCACTGCCTACCCCAAGTTTCGCCTGATGTGAATGAGGGCTTTTGAAAAAACATTGGCCAAAAAGTCAGAGGTCAAGGCCCTAATGGAGAAGAAGGTGGAAGAGTTATTGCGGCGTACTGAACTCGAGAACGCCAACATGTATCAGCAGCAGCGAGGGAAAGAACATGGAAGAGAAGAACTACTACTCAACATCTGTGATGCTGATGATTACACTGAACTAACTCAAGGTCAACGTCATCAAAGATCAATCAAGAGTAAAGCTGCTCTCATTGAAATCGACAGACAGCCTGTCAGACCTAGCTTTTAACAATTAGAGGGTGCTCATTGATCTCTTTATAAGGTACAATACAGCAATGCCGACTAGCGTTGCGGTGGAGAGATTGTTCTCACTTGGCAAAGATATCTACAGAGCTAAGAGGAATTCTATGTCAGATGAAAACTTTAATATGTTCATGTTTATGAAGGGGAACATACTAATGCTGCAGAAGGCCAGAACCTAGTATTTATATTTTTATATTGATAAATTGTAATTAGCTATTTCTTTGATTTCATTTCAAATCCTTTATTAACCTTTATCTTTGGCCTTTTACATACATTAAAGAATCTATAACATCAGAGCATAAATTAGAAAATAAAATTTTATTAAAACAACACTGAGGCAAAGGGAAAAAAGAAATTAAATTTATTTAATGATATCCAAAGTTTTACAAGTTATATAAAGCAAGTAGCAACATTCCCATATTTTCTGTGTACGTGTCGGTAAAGAAAAATGAAAATTTTATATTATAATCTATAAAATAGGTGAAAAGAAGATGATTTATTTTTAACATTTTCTTAAAAACCAAAGTCGTGTTTTCTTTTTAACATTTTATTTATAATAAAATGAAATATATAAAAGTTTGGACTTATCGATTTATCGGTTATCGCCTTATCGGCGATATTTTTATCAAGAGTTATCGGATATCGGTTATCGATTATAAGGTTTTCGTTATCGATTTATCGGTTATCGCGATAACATTTTTCGTTATCGTGCCCACCTGTGATCATTTCAAACATATTATTTCAGACGTTAAAAATATATTAAATTTGTCCCTGTATTTTGTTGAAATTGGTGTCTATCTTATCTGGTAAATTACTGAGAAGTCTTCTGTTTCAAAAAAAGCAGCTGAAGTCACTCATTACAGATTTAGCCCAGTCTTTAACTAAGTAATGTTGATTAATAACACGTCTATCCCATAAACACAAAAAACAATAAAAATTTGTAAAGCCACCCTGGAGACCGTGAAGAAGCAAAATAGCATTCGGGTCACCACATGATCACCATAATTGTTCGTCAAACTTAATAGCTTTCAAAACTGGTGACATATTTTCCGATGTTTGAAGTATGCAACAACACTAACATTAAACTTGTTTTGGACGAGTCTATAAAAAAGCGTCAATCATTAACAACATGTGTAATACACAACTAAGACATTAGTCGGATAGCATCAGAGCAGGAACAAATTAAAACATCCTTAGTAAAGTATTTCATTAATTTTTGGTTTCTATTTCTATATAATGAGATTTTAGTATGTTTGTCTAATAAGTTTCACTCCTACAATCGTTAACCTAGGAGTTCTGCTTGTTGTTTAGACAAATACAAGTCACGAACCAAATAACTGAGTTCTGTTTGTGTGACGTGGGGGTTTAGTATTTGATCCTCCTGGTACCTTTTGAAGTTGCTTCTGCAGTAGTGTCAGGAGAACCATAATTAAAGTCAGAAATTTCTTGCCAAGAAGCTACTGCTGCTGGAACTGGCAAGTCTTCATCATAAGTGCTGGTCTCGTAGCTGATTGAACACTTGGGTACAAAATATTGCTTTTATTTTTTGAAGTAAAACCAGTAGCAATTATAATAATTTGTTGGCTCCACCAAATCATAGGTACTCCAAAAGGCAAACGCTCTATTTTTACTTGTAAACACGGAATTATTAACATTTAACAAAAAATGCATGCTGTATATGGAGCCCAGGATAAAGTTTATAACCAGATTTCAGAAATATTGATACTGTTTTGCGTTGACTTTTCGTGGTGAATTCTCCGCAATAATGACAAAAAACATTTAGAGAATTTATGCAAGTACAATTTTTATCTCGTATTGTGAAAAGAAAAAAAACTTTAATGAACCAAAATAAACTGAATGTATTGCTACTTAGGAATAGTTAATAAAATTTTGACTACGATATAAAATATAACAAAATTATACAATACAGACACTATAACAACACATACAAGTCACGCTATTAAGAGCTGAGATCATACTGAATGAAATTTGATCCAAGGGGAATGCCCCGTTCCATTGATAATTCACCATTATTCATTTAGGAAACCATACATGAATAACGTGTCAACTAAAACAATACAAACAAGTTTGTAGATCTTACATGTACTCATATGGTAATTATACAAAGAAAGAATTTAAGCTGCGATAATCTGAAAATGTGAAGTGATAGAGCATTTCGGAATGCATTTTCTGATTTAGCATAAAAAAAATGTTATATAGAACGCATATTCCTTTTCTAGTTCATAGTAATTCTTGAAAATAATAATAATATAAATATAAATTAAAACGGGATTGGGGATTTTTTGATTTTTTTTAGAAATAAATCAATTTATGATTTTTTTGATTTTTTAGGCACAAATTGCTTTTTAATTATTATTTTTAAAAAATTTATAAATAATCATAATTATTACCTAATTAAAAATAAGTAGTAAATATAATTACTATCTAGTTTAATTAAGTTATTTAAATTATATTTGTATATAATGTATAATGTCTGAGTACTATAATTTTATTTATTTCTTATTTAAAAATGATTTGAAACTACATTGATGTATTTACTTATTATACAGATGACATATACTTATCATTAATCAGGTGACAACTAGGAATAATTAATAATTTCGAAAAAAAAAAATTTGCCTAAAAAATCAAAAAAATCATGTAAAAATATCAGTTGATTTAAATAATTTTATTTTTTTAGTGTCAACCCTGGATATAAATATAAATATAAAAATAAAAAAAATAAATAAAATAAAAATAAAAATGAAAATATAAAAATATAAAAATTAAAATATAAAAACAAAAATAAAAATATAAAATTAAAAATAAAAATATAAAAATGAAAAAACTAAAAAAATAAAAAAATAAAAATATAAAAAAATAAAAATATAAAAATAAAAATATGAAAATAAAAATAAAAAAAAAATATAAAAATGAAAATAATAATAATAAAAAAATAAAATATTAATAATAAAATAATAATAATAATATTAATAATAATAATAACTTTTTATATCATATATCAATAGTCTTTCAATTATATACAATTGTACTCTAATGTCGCAGGTCAAATAATAATAATAAATTTTTTATGATAAAAATAGTACTAAACAATAATTGTAACGATGTTATTATTATTATTATTATTATTATTATTATTATTATTATTATTATTATTATTATTATTATTATTATTATTATTATTATTATTTTTATTATCATCATCATCATCATTGCTGTTGTAATGACTTAACTAAATTCTTATAATCTTTCACACATTTATAAAACGATTCAGGAGAATAATTGAAAAGCTTAAAATCGTGTTGATATTTGATCAACAAGTCTTTGAGTAGTTGGGAATCAATTTGGCGGATATAAGAACACACCACTTCGTCAGTAGTTCTCCCTCCTGCCGTTGGGTTTTTCCATCCGGTGTTTATAACGCTGGTGAAATTCAAGTATTCGATGAATATTTTCGAATCTTCCTTGATATCTTCGAATCTGAAGTATATATATATATATATATATATATATATATATATATATATATATATATATATATATATATATATATATATATATATATATATATATATATATATATATATATATATATGGTTGGTTAGTTTGTTGCCACCGAACCTCTATCCCATGAATTTTGGGGATCCATTACCTCCCGCAGTAGGGTCCTTGGTCAGGGAAATTGTGCTACATGTATTTTCTTAGCAAGTGGATTATAATGCACAGATTATCTAGGCTTGATGGCAAGTCATACTCCGGCTCAACGCGTATGGAAATTCTAGCCACCGTGAATGTGGTTTCGCATCCAAATGAGCGCCCCTTCTTAATTATTCTAGAAACATGAGAGAAAGTGTGATTTTGCATGTTATAATAGATTTCCTGTTGTATGTGTTGGCTTTGTTTTTTTGTTTTTTTTTAAGTGATGTGAGGGTATTGAGATCAGTGTAATTCACAATGTCGTAAACTGTAATTAAATATTACAGAAAATATCCTACTGACGGCAATTTTTGAGTCCGTTCAGATAGCCAGATCGAGATTCGAACTCGCGCTCTCCCGAGAGGAAAATTAATGTCTTTCATCGACAAAAGACTCGCTTTATTTCACTGAGCCATCGTGAACTTATATATATATATATATATATATATATATATATATATATATATATATATTTTTTTTTATCTCAATATATATATATATATATATCTTTTATATATATATATATATATATATATATATATATATATATATATATATATATATATATATATATATATATATATATATATATATATATATATATATATATATATATATATATATATATATATATATATATATATATATATATATATATATATATATATATATATATATTAGATTTAATTTTTTTTGTGTTTCATCAACTTTCAAATATTTGAATGCTCATCGGCTAATTTTGTTTCAAATATTTTATAACTTGTAATATGAAATATCAAGTTAATTGAAGATCGTTAGTTAATTAGTGCCGACCTTAATTATTTAAACTGAATATTTTATATTACCGGTAATTGAAATTAAGGACGAAGCAACATATTTGAATGTTTTTGAAACTTTTTCTTTTCTTTTTTATTTCTGGTTTAATTTTGATGGAACAAAAATTAAAAAAAAAAAATCAGTTTTGGAAAAAAAAGTTTTCCTCATTTGTAACTTACGACAAAAAATTGCTCCCAGATTTTTTTTTATCCAAATATGATGAATTATGCATTTAAAGAAAGATCTCATCCAGTCATTTTCAGATTTGTAATAAAAATTATACTCATTTCCAAATATTATGTACTTTTTATCCTAAATTCTTTTAAGATTGGAATTCCATTGTTTGATTTCAAGTATCTTTTGCTTAAAATAAGTACAAAGGAATTGAAGAAATCGTGAAAAAATTAAAAATTTTCTTCTTCTCAACATAATGTCATTTTTTTCTAAATTTGGAAATGATTGGGTGAGATTTCATGATTGAATAAAAAAAAATCTCTAAGAGTGATTTTCTATCATAAGCTGGAAAAGAGGAAAACTTTTTTCTATTGACTAAATTTTAAATCTGACAGCACATTTGGAAAAAAAAATTGGGAGAGTAATTTCTTTTATGTTTTTGTTCTATCAAAATCTGATTAGAAATAAAAAGATTACAAAATTCCAAATAAATCGCCTCGCCCTTAATTTGAATTATTATTAATTTTCAATCTAATATCGACAAGGATTAATGACATTTAATTAAGCTGATATTTCATACCACAGGTTGGATAACTATTTGGAACAAAATTAGCAAGTAAACGCTAAAAAATGTGAAAGTTGATAAAATAAGATAAAAGAAGGGTCAAACACTAAATTGTATATATATATAATATATATAAATATATAAGCAACTCATAATAGCTTAAAGAACTGAATAGATGAACAAGAACGATATATTTAAGATTGAGATTATTAATTAATAATTAAATAAATAAATAATATAATAATAATAAATCAATATTAATAATAATAATTAATAATAAAATAAATATTAATCGAATAATAATACTATAATATAATTAAAAATAAAATTTAATCATAATCAATAATCACAAATAAATATATAATAATAATAATAATAATAATAATTTAATAAATTATATAAAATATTTATATAAATAATAAATTAATTAATTAAATTATTAAATTAAATTAAAATTATATAATATATAAAAATATTTATAAATAATAAAATAATAATAAAATAAATAAATAATTATTAAATTAAATAATATAATGGAAAGTAATTCAAATATAGAAAAACACTAGAAAATGTCTATAAATATATATATAAAATATATATAATAAATAATAAAAAATATATAAAAAATATAATAAAAAAAAAAAATATTAGAAATAATTAATAAAAATAATAAAATAATAAATTAATAATATAAAAATAGATCAATATAAAAATAATAATATAAATATAAATAATAAAATAATAAAAAAATAATATAATAATAATATAGTAATAATAAATAATAATAAACTATAAAAGGCCAATAAAGATGAAACTAATATATTAAGATTATTAGAGATGAGTCAGACTGAGAGTTGTAAAGCTAATGTGAATTCATGTAACTATAGAGAAACGGCAGCACCTAACAGTAAATAAACAAATTATATATTATTGAGTCAGCGGAAAATTTTAGAAGAGATTGTTTTTAAATTTATATTTTTGTTTCAACATAAATAATTTAGAAAATATAGTTTGTTTTTATTTCCCCATTTTTAGGCTCGGCCGATGGGGGACAGAAGGGAACGAAGTCCCCCCTGTCACGTTCACCGGGAGCGATGAGACCCGACATACCTTCCACTTTACACACGTTAACTCTTCAGGATTCCATTATTGAGATATAAAAAGAATAATTTTACTTCCCTTTACACTTGGTATTACGATTAACCTGAATAAATCAGCAAAAAAAAAAAAAAATAATTAGAAAAACAAAAAAAAAAAAAAAAAAAAAAAAAAAAAAACAAAATTTTTGGTGGATTCCAAATAAATAATTTTGTTTTATTTTAAGTCGTCAATTACTCTAGTTACATGATGTCAGCTTTAGACAGTAATCTGACACCTATTAAGGTGTAAATGATGAGGAGAGTTATTTCTTATTAATTTTATAAAGTATTAGCTGTGGAAAAGCACAATATGATGGATGTTTCAAATACAGGAATATTATAGAAACAAAAAATACTTTAGCACGCTAAGAAGCCACATCGCCTATCGGGACTGTCCCAGTCAAACTAGGGTAAAAATATGCCCAATTGCCAAACGTGCCCATGTAAAACACACCTACCGGAGCTTGCTAATATCTACTATCTAACAATAAACCAATCTAGTACTTACTAATCAAAAGAAAAAAACAAAAATACACCTAAAAAAACAGCTGCAAGTGGATCACCAACAACTCAACCCTCTACAAAAAATAAGTTGTCATAAGATTTACAAACCATTATCAATTTGACTTAAGAACAAAACTACAATAGCCGCCTGGTTGAGCTGATTTCATTGACCTAGTTCGAATTCTTTCTTCATGTGAAAAGACCTGAAATAATTTGTGTTTAATGGTGTTCACATTGACTACACAGCATAAAAGAGGAAGTAATCATTTTGCTGTTTAAAAGAAGCCAATTGGAAGAAGAATTTTATACAAAATATAAGCTCATATATTATTTATATATAATATATAATAATTAATGATATATTTACTAAAGAAAACCTAGTAATTATATATATATATACTTAGTTATATTTTTAGGTAATAATTATATATTCACTATTATATATAAATATGTAGTTATATATATATATATAATACTAGTATATTGATATACTAATATAATTGAAAATTGCCGAGCTACGCACTGACGATTATATTTATTCAATCTTATTCAAGGTAAGAAATTTCCAATAATTTTTATAATATTATCTATTATCATATATATATTATAATAATTAATATATATAGTTATCCTTTTTAATATAATAAGGTTAATTTTACTATATAAATATTATAAATATATAGAATATAAATATATATCAGTAATATAAAATGTTTAGTTTATATATATGCAAAGAGGAAAATCTATTAGATTCTGACCACCTGCGTTAAGGAACATTTTTCCACATCTGAGATATTGAGTATCAGGAATCTACTAAATTTTAAAAGTAGTCTATCACTCGGATATAAAATTCCCTGAGAATTTTCGGGGCTTGTTATTCTAAACTACCCCAAACCTATCCCTCTACCACAATATAACAGTCCCACCTCCTCTATTATATAGTAATATATATATGTATATTATTTATATATACTACATTATACTTAAAACTAGTTAATGTGATATATAACATCATAAAAATATCTATTCTTATATATTATATAATAAGATAATATAGTAAAAAAAAGTATATATTTATTTCTATAATATAATATATGTAATATAATACTATATAATATAAATAGTATATATATATTAATTATATTAGATATATATATATATTACTTATATAGTATTTATATATTATATATATATATAAGTATAATAATATATATGATATAAATATAATAAGATATAAATAGTTTTAGTAAAATAATAAAAATAAATATAATAGTAATATATATAAATATATATAAATATAAATATTATATAACATTATGTATATATATATATATCTTAGTAACATACTGATATATTATTTAACAATAAGCTATGAACTCTTTATTTCTCCTTTTTAAATATTTATTTACCTTTTTTCTCATTTATCATATAATTTAGTTGACTATTATAAAATAATATATACAGTTAGATATTTATTTATATATCATATACTACTATTAATCACATTATCTACTGATGAGTAGTAATATATAATAGATACATAGTATATATATATATATATATCTAAAATATTAGTGAATATAATCATTGCATCTATTAGATATATATATAAATATGTATAATATGAAATATATAATATAAATATATATATATATAGATATATATATATATAATATATATATATAATATAATATATATATGTTTAGGTAAAAACTTTTATTTCTCTTTTTTATAAATTATTTTTATTTATACTTTTTCTCTCTATTAATATTACATCATCGTTAGAAAGGTAAAAAATGCCTTAAAAATTGTAATTCGTAATGAAACTAGACTGAGTTTTAATAATCAGAATAATGATGCCACTACCAATGACCATATCTTGTATAACAAATGATACCTTCAGCACTTCAACACACACACTATCACCAAACACACACTGACACACACCAACCACAGCACACATCCATATCAGCACACAAGCCACACAACACACACCTGACAAACACACACACCACACCACACACCACACATCACAACACACTACATCTACATCACCACCACACACATCACATCAAACTGATATCTATTCATCACCTGTTACATTGAAATGCACGAAGTACTTTTTCAACAATGATTTTCTTTAAAAAGGAAAATTCACACCTTTTGTTGTCGCCATACTGCAGAGTGAAATAGCAGCGCTGTAGTTCAAAATAGTATATTAGAGTGAGTTTGAATACCTAATATTATATATACTGAACAATATATTTATATATGATATATTTATTATTTTTATTTTTACGATAGATATATATATATATATATATATATTTAATATAGTTATTATATTATAATAATATATATATTATATTATATTGATAAGAATGATTACTCACCTCAAAACCTTCATATTTTACTCTCTTTGCTCCTTGATATTCTTCTCATTAGAGAGAGACTTAGGAGGTTCTGGTGTGTCTGAACTATTCACATCGCTTCAGTTGCTTCCTCTTTATTCGTCCATGTATGAATCTCGCATATCATATCTGCATTGCTTCACTCATGACAGGAATTCTAATGATTTTATCAACTCTCTCACTCTCTCACATATGCCTCTATCCAACTGCTCAATAAAGGCCAAGAAGAATGTTCCAGCTAATTTCAAACCAGTATAAAGTGGGGCAAAAATTTATCTTTCAATAAATTAGGTCACGTCTAGAGCTAGAGAGTGGAAATGAAGGAGTAAAACTATTGCCCGTATCAAAGCAATATCACGATGATGAATCAAGTATGCGCCTCTCTAATTGGAGGGGTTTTAAAAACATAAAGTTACATTAGAAAACAATTTTATAAGGAGAATGAAACAATACAGGAAGAAAGGGATTCGAGAGATTGAGTGAGAGTTGAAGAATTGATAAGGCGTCATATGTTTTGTCTCCATACTATCCATAAAGAATGTACGATTACAACGAAAGAAAGAGATAACTTTGCTAATATGATAAATCCTTGAAGACTCCCTTTCCAGACCCAGAAAAAAAAAATTAAAAATTTCAGCTCTCAGGACAAGACATATAGTGTGAATAAAATTCAAAATTTAATGCCAACTTTAATGCCAATCCTTTGAGAATGATCATCGACCTTATAGAATATAGTACAAAAAAAATATACTATTTCTCTCATACACTGAATCCGAAGAAAAATTAATGTTAAGTGTAACTATTTGATACACAAGAAAAGATATTGCTTCTCCCTTTATACTACATATAAATTGGGGTCTAATGAAACACTCGACAAAAAGTATGGAAAAAATGGGAGACTATTTCGCTTACACACGGAACAAATTTCCAGGTAAAAGCGATACTTAAGTGAAAGAGTGCATATTAAAAACTTTTAAAAGATGAAAATTCTGAAGACAAATTTAATGCTCTGGAACTTTTGATTGAAAGGTCTTTGAAAGTACAGTCAAGTCAAACCTTATTTTTGAACTTATTGGTTGTACGATTTTATTAATACATTATTGAATTAATTTATAAATTTGTACAGAAATTATTACGTTATGTATTTACAATTTCTATATATCATAGATAGAGTTTAGTAAAGGTAATTTCCTTCATTTTATTTCATAAAGTAAGAAAGTCACAAAATTTAATGGTTTTTTCTTCAATAAGTCTTTAATATTTTGTTGCCGTAGCGTTTATAACCGGCTTTTTCCACCTCATAAATTTTATTAAATTATAATATTAATTATTATACATATATATATCGACTTACATTTCTAATTGGTCATGCAGTATGATACTATTATCCTTTTCTCCAAATATTTCCCACCCGCAAACGACAATTAATAAAAAAAAGGCCTCATGTGTTCTCATCTTTCTACCTGCAATTAAGCCAGCATTTCTTTTTAAATCTAGCGATAATCGAACCTTAAAGTCGGTAATGAGCTTAATATTTCCTCCGAGTTTATAAGACAATTCTTCTTTAATAGTAAATGTTTCAACTTGATTCTTTCCACATTTCTAACTTCAATTTTAATAATGAATGTGTTCAACTTCATACCTCTAAACATCCGATATGTAAGGATGGAGCGGATATCGACGCGATCCTAATAACAAAGCAACAATAAAATTGTATATGTATTCTTGGAGCTCCGTAAAATCTCCCCGATGCAGTCCCTGGATGATAAACCCCAGACTTTTAATTGATAATACACCATCGTATATATTATGACAGAGAGAAGCAAACAGACATGATTAAAGCTGCGATATTATTAACATTTAGTGCAAAATTCAAACTCATCTGAGTAGGAATTATCTCTAGATTCGCCATGTCTCAGCTCTGATAGTCAATCACCACAGACTATGCACGAGCGCTAATGCGTATACAAAAAACTCCCTTCCAACCATTTGTCGTACTGCCCCCCAATGTTAAAACCTGCATGGGCCCAGATTACCAGGGGCAGATTGATCCAGCCAGTTGATCCACCCTCCCTATATTTGGGGATTACCACCACAGAGTTAATTAATATACCAAATAAGAATAAAGAAGAATAATAAGATAAGATATAGACTATGAGATCATCTATAGACGCACAATTTGATGCCATATTTTCGTGATTATAAAAATATATTAAACTTATAGTAGAATAAAAAGGGTGATTAGCCCTTTTTAAGTTTGAACTTAATAATATGATATAACGATTATATTTTATCGTAATAATATACGTATTGTAATATTATGGAATTAATCTATCATAATTTAAATTATCGAATTTATGATACTATATGATAAATAACTACTAAATTATGTAGTATTAAAATTTTTATTTGATTGAAGAAGATAAATATAAGGTTATTATTTTATAATGATATATTTCATATAAGATCCATAATGGGAAAAATTTAATGAAATTTGAGAATTTTTATTCATATATAAATATCTTAACATTAGGCGCTTTAATACCTATAAAATATACATAAAAATAAGAAAAAAAATAAAAAATCATCCTTGTTCCAAGTTTCAATTCGTAAACTGATAGATGAAAAAATTTATGAATGAGTCAATAGATAAATAGAATGGATATAATATAAAAGAGATAATACTTAACATTTGTCACACCCTCTGATTCTCTTAATGTAAGTATGTAATTATATGTATACAAATATTTATGATATTATATATATATATATATATATAATTATAAATAATATAATATATAATTATATATGATATAATATATATAATATATAATATATAAATATATATTATATATATAATATATATATATATATATATTATATATATATATATATATTTAATAAATATATAATATTATATAGTATGTATATATAATGTATATAAATATAAACGAAAATTTACCTTGTAAAGCTTACAGGTACTTTGCTTCCTAACTATTGTGCTTCTTCCTTTTACCTGTACCCAAAAATACATCCAAGGCCCTCACCATCCCCACCATTTATTACCCAGGAATCGCGCGAATTTATAATCAAATTCTTTTTTTTTTTTTATTTAATGATTGTTTATTAGGAGAGGGTTTTTATCCTTATCATTTGAGGCCAGCTATATAAGAGAAGTATTTATTTTCGCAGGCTTCCAATCACGTGATAATGGGGCCAATAAGAAATTATGTAACACACACCCTTTTAACCTCTTTTATAATGATCTCTATCTTTAATTTATTACAAGGTAAAAAAATACCTTTCCCCTCATAATCTCATATATAACACTTAACATTAAATAGGAATATAATTCAGTGTATTATATATATATAAATATAATAGATATTATAAAGATACGATATAGATTGTGATTCTACATATATGAAATATAGTCTTATTTTAATAAAAATCATAATTAAAAGGAGAATATATATTTATGATATAATTATCTCTTAAAATATTGTTTATTTTAAAGGTAACTACTTCTTTTTATCAGAGTATCGATTGATAATCGATTAATTATATTATATGTATTAATTTGAATAATTTAAGAATATATATTATTATGAACCATGCTGAACCAATGATGTATTTGATTATATGGGCAATAGCATGTCGCAAAATCAACATTCGAAAACTGATTTAGCGCCAAATACCCTAAACGTATCATCGTGTATCATTGCTGGAAAATTTAAGGGAAAAGAAGTAGTGGAAAGTTCATTTGATATTTTGGCCTTATGGGAGTTGTAGAAAAGTTAGTAAATAAAAATAATTAAATAATAATAATAATAATAATTAATAATTAAATTAATATATAAATTTAAATAAATAACATAAGAGTGTTAATTTAATATAAAATAAACAATAACAAATTAAATAATAAATATAATTAATATAATAAACATTTATTCTATTTCACTAACATACTTATAATTATAATTGATTAATACAATAAAATATAATAAAAATTAAAATAATAATATAAAATCTAGGTTGTTCAAAATGAAAAATACTAAATTATAAAATAATAAGAATGGAATATAAAATATATAGACTGCTCCTTCATCTCTCGTGATATCTCGCACCGCATGTTGCGCGTAGACAATATGCCCGGCTATATTATTGGCCATCCTCCAACCAAATAAAGTCTAGAAATTACAAGAAACCAATATTATAAAGCAAACGCAATTTTATTATAGCCCTTCACTGCTGCTGAATCATGGAGGCAAGGAGTTAAACTTTGCTTTTTGGTAACTGCATTTTATTGGGTAAGATGTATTTTAATTATTTGAGAATATAACGCCCACTAAATCTTAAAAAAAATTATATCTATAAGATGTAAAGAAAGAATATTCAAATATTTAAGAAGGTCAACATGCAAATGTAGGTGCTCTCTCTGAATTGAAACCCACATATTCGCGCAGTTATAATTTGAGGACGTAAATGCCCACGATACGATATATAGACATTGACCAATTCACCCAACTCTAAAGAAAGATAGATCAGAACTAATTATAAAGCAAACCACGAAACGATTCCCGTCAAGAGACAATCACACCAAGCATGATTACATTACAAGAGCCATACACTCCGGGCATGCCACCCCAGGAAGAAAATCATATCCATTTGAACAACACATTCAATTTTTCCCTTAAATTAGCAAAATAAAAGCATAAATTATAAAATCTATAAATACAATCATTTCATTATGTTATAGATATAATAATTGAATCTAAAGCATATTACAAATAAATAAAAACATTAACTTTCAGAATATTGAAATCGATACAAATGTATAAGAATTATATTATGGCCGCAATTCAAAAATGAGCCTCAAAGTTGAATAAATTTACTGACTTTATGAGAAAAATGGATTAACGAGTTGCTTATAGAAAAATTATCTCTTCTACAACTAAATGTATTAAGGTAACTAATGATAAAGATTAACATCAGTCTTATTAATAATGATTATTTTATATTTGTTTATTTTCTTCGATGACTCTCATTAGAGTAATATTATATATAATATATATATATTATATATATTATAGTATATAATAATAGATGGGATATATATATATATTAATATAGATGTAATAATATATGTTGAGTGATATATAATATATGGATAATTAATGAATAGATAGATAATATATTTCAAATTTATTATGGTGATATAGATATATATATACTATTATTTATATATAACTACATCCGCTTCCAAATAAAATGATCTATGTGACAAAAATTTTCGAATATACATCAGCTAAATACATAGATAAATCACCCTTGTAGGTATGAACAATACACCATAAGGGACTTACAAAAAAAACACGCTTCGTCTATGATATGATGAAAATAATATGAGAGTTATAATATACGATGTCATCGCCTCTTATTTAGCTGAAGAGAATGATATCGAAAAATACAGACATTTAAAGGGAAATGCAAAATATAACTTGCACGATAGCGTGTTTGTAATTCGAAGAAATTGAAGAATAAGGTCTTCAACGACAATAGAGTCAATTATATAAAAGTATTTCTAGTCGCTTTTTGTGACGTTCACCATTAGTCACAGATTCACAGATTTACCGGAGAAAAGGAATTTATGCGAGAAAGTTGTTTTGGAATTATAAAGCGTAGACACCACCGAATGTAGGATATTTAAAGCCACGGTTAAAGATGGTACGAGACAAGAACCGGATACTACCTGTCATTACTTGAGAATTCAACTTTCTCCAGCTCGGAAATGCGAAATAAAGGGAAGACCGAATTAAAGGAAAACCCAAGTGGCCCGAAAGAATATCCGGAACGGACTGGGGATAGTCGGAGAAAGACAATACAACCGTACTGGAAAAGTCCATGTGTTCAAATTCTCCGGTGAATCGTCTTGACCGAGCACACCAAGAGAGATAATAATACAGATTTCATAAGATTACGAAACCGGAAAACCAGAAAGGGACCAAGTATGAAAAAAATCAGATAACAGGACAAAACAAAATAACCAGTTTTAAAGAAAGATGTGACCCAATTACACAAAGGTAGAAGTGAAAACCCGAAACGAACCAACTAAAAGCAGATGGTCGACAAAAATCTCACAAATCTGAGACCTTAGATATCCACACCGATAGGCGAAACAAGTACCAGGATATATAAGACGAGACTCAGTCTAAACCTAACTCCAGTAATACACCACCGACCTTTTAAACAACATAACACTAAAAAATACAAATATCGAACCTGGAAGTAAGAACGGGACTCTGCCAGCCGGACTATTTAATTCATTATTAATAGATCGATAAACGTCGTAAATTAAAGACATAAATAACAGCTCAGAGAGAAGGAATAAAGACATATTCCACGAGAATACTTTTAAGGACTAAATTAGGTATTTATTGACTGCTAAGAATATAGACAGTAAGAAGAGATATATAATTTTTCAGCAGTACTAGCAGAGTATGCCGACCGCATAGATAAGGTAAATCTCTCTGATTTAATGTACGGTGAATAATCCTCGAAGTTACTTGTCCATAATTGAACTAGATAATATTCAATAATGTAATATGAGTAATTAATATTATTATTAAAATTATTTATTAATCTAATTTAATTATTAATGAAACATTATATGAAGTTAATTATTTAATTATTAATCATGCCAACAGATTAATTTAATAATTAAATTATATAATCATTAAAATATTTTGAAGAATTGATGTATATACATTATTATTATTAGTATTCATCAATAACAGAATTTATGGGTTATGAAATGTAAGTCTTATTTATTTAATTCTTTATTTAGAAATTTAGCATGTTTATCAAAATTATTATTAAATTATATTCTTTAGTAATTATTAATTATAATTATGATAAAATTATATTGAACGTAGATAGATAAATTATATTATATTATTATTATTATATAATTAATGTGGATTAATATTTAGTTAATATTAATGTTATTTAAATAATATATATAGTTAAACTGAATTTAGGACAGTGAATTTAAATTTAATGTCAATGTATCATCTTATTCAATAAATAAAGAAGCTTGAAAAAGCTATTATAATAATTACTTAAATGAGGAAAAATACGATTCCTCCAATTAAATAAGGGAACAATGCGATTCCTATTAAACGAGAGCATTTCACTAGTTTCGATACATATGGAAAGTCATAATCATCTTGCACCCACCTAGAGAATATTAATTGTTCCTAATCGTCAATTTAGAAAATGAGTGTCCTTATATCCAAATTTTTACTATTAGTGAGTTTTAACTTATTACAATGAATATAATTTTATGGAAACAAATTATTCTAACAACCTTTCGTATGGAGTCACTATTTTGTAAGCGAGTTGAGTCCACCTACCCAAACGCTGCACCGCGAAATTCTGGCATTTCGAGAAAACGGCATTAGCGGTCTCGTTATCCATAAGATGTACGAGATGCAATAAATGAGAATAAATGCCCTTAAGCACTACAAAACGAAAAGACCTATTGGTCGCATTTTAAACCCGGCTCATTTGGGAAAATAAGTAAAACGCCCCCAGTGTAAAATTTGTGTGCAGTTGTTTTTTAATATTTACAGACTTGTTTTATACGTAATAACTTTCAACCCCATTTAGATAATGATGTGAAGGTCGCCTATAGAATTTGTAAGATTGGAAACAACAAGAGTAGTAGTCATGTTTAAATGTGTCGTGTACACGGAATATTAGCAATTGGAGCACGAGACAAAATATGGATGATGAGGATTTAGTCGCTTAGAATAAAAGAATAAATAAAGTAATACGCCCAGTTGACAGATGCACTTCGTAAACCGGCAAAAGTCGCCTGTATGGACAAAAAGGTGGAATGTGGTAACCCGCCCCAGAGGGACAAAAAACACCCCTATGTACTGCACGTGGAATAGGGAATGAGTTCAGACAGTTGAATTTGAAAGTAAGTGCTCACACAAGTTGCCCGGAATGAAGACCAGGAAGGGAAAAAAAGGCCCAAGTTGCAAAAACCACCAAACCACACACAGAAAAAACAACAAAAAAAAAAAAAAACACAGTTCAGTTTGTCTCCAAATATTCAAACTACACTCCCTGGCAAAAAGTACAAAAACAAACAGTGAAATATTAAAGATATAAACCCTATCGGGAACACCAAACATACTGGGCTGATGAAAAAACTTTGTGTGTTGGCCCCACTAAACAAAAAAAAAAAAAAAAAAACCCCGGAAGAATTTGCCGAGGTTGAAAAAAGAAATATGAGCCAGTAGACGTTGCTCAGGTAGCCAAATCGAAGAGAAGGGCACTTCAGATAGTCCCTGTTTGTATCTTTCATGTTAAAGCTTCCCTAGGACGACCACCAATGCTTGGTTGGATGCAATTTAAAACCTGTTTTACAGGGCTCCAAAACAACTGCAGATTGATGGGGTAAAAATCTGTCTCCCACCACACCTAATATCTTCTTCGTCTCACGAACCACCGCCCTCTATCATGCGACTCCCCCCAGAAGGTGTAGGTGAATAAGCTCGCGCGTGCGCTACGATTCAAAGCGTTTGAGAATACGCCGTTAAAGGAAAGAAGTTAGCACGACCAGAACGTTGCCGATCACAATAACGAAACTATGACAGCCGCAGAGAAATACATGAGGGCGACCGTGGTATCGTGGTACCTTTGCGTTGAGCACTGTGAATGCTAACAAGCAATCAACCTTATGCTCACAGAAAAATGATGTTTCAAGCCTCAATCACTCCGTCGCGACACGATCTTTCGTGTTCATCGGAGAAAACTAGTATAAGTGGTTGAAAGAAGAATCTTCCCAGCTACAGACGCTAGAATTCAATCCAGCCCACACTCATATCCACAACCGACATATCATCTCAACGAATTTAATATGTATGCTTGGCTACTAGAAGTGCAATTACGTGGCAGAACAACAATGAGCTGACACCAATCTATATTGAGAATACAATACACAATGATATCCAACGGTTTGATGTTAGATGGCCTAAACACTGTTGTTGCAGCTGAGAGCAGACCTGTTGGATTTTACCACTAGCCAAGATACACGAAATGTGCTGGGTGCCAAACTGCCCCTGCCAAAGCACCATTATTGCCAATTTGATAAAATTATGACTAAACTAGGTGTCGCGGGAAAA
>JABUQX010124292.1:20000-23192 GCA_015478945.1 Trachelipus rathkii | reverse complement strand
ATGCATCAAAATATCACAAATTAGTTCTTTTGGAAAAATAATTATAATTAATTAATTCATTTTTAACGATAATATTAAATCAACTTGGTTTAAGTTTCGGGCATGGTTCGGTTGACATTTGCTGGCCGACTACCAATAGAGTATGGAGTTAAGGACACAAAAATGGATCTTTGTTACAAATCCTTAGCAACTTCTGCTACACTTAAAGCATGTACCAGGACGTATGAGGGAAAATATATTAATTTCAACGTCTGCGTCTGATAGAATTCTCAAGCTTTAATTGGAAACCGATTTGTGGAATTCATCCTTTTAGATCAGAATCGAAGATTTAAACTTTCAGAAGAGAGGCCTAACAAGTACAGAAATATGAACGACTTTCTTTCCTTCTCGACTATCACCTTTGTGAAATCTATTGGATCTTATTATTATCCTAAGCCTATATTCTATTGTATATTTATTTTCCACTTTCTAATTTGTTACGGTGCTGCTATGACCAGCCTTAGCTGCCATTTGATTTATTACATTTTTATAAAGCAAACTCACAATTTCCTATATAGTAGTACCAAATCATGTTATTTTTAATAAGAAGAATCTAGTAAAAATTTTTGTTGATTCACCATTTCATTTACCTAGATTAATAATTTCCCCCTTTTTTTGTTCTAATTTTATTTTGGTTCAGTTTATATATATATATTATATATATATATATATATATATATATATATATATATATATATATATATATATATATATATATATAATTATATATATATATATATATATATATATATATATATATATATATATATATATATTATATATATATATATATATAAATAAAACCAGAGAAATCTCGGCAAAGAATTTGGAGTCATAATTAAAACCAAGATTGGGACATATATTTTTTGACGAAGAAGAGATACTGAGTAAAAAGTGATAATAATAATAGTGATAGTGTTATTAATCAGTGTTATTTAATGTTATTGACAATAGTTGTTAGTGTTAATGTCGGTAATATTGTTAATAAAATTAGTTGTTACTGATGTAATATTGATAATAGTGTAGTGGGCATGGTTGATGTTAGTTGATAACAATAATGCATGTGATGGTAGTGTTATATATTTTCGTATATATGTGTATTTGTATGTATTTATTTACGTATGTATGTATATGTATGTATATATATTTATATTTTTGTATTTTATATTTATTTATATAAAAGTGCCCGGTAGCTCAGTGGTAGAAGCACTGCCAAGCAAAGCAAGGGCCCCAGGTTCGCAACTGATCGGGTGGGAGAATGTGAGCTATTCTCTCCTTGGGCTTGGCTTCGTCCTGCTCGGACGTTAAATGAGTACACCCCCTCCTAGATTAGGGCTCTGCCCATGGTATTTATATATATATATATATATATATATATAAATACTGTATATATATATATATATATATATATTATATATATATATATAATATTAAGTATATATATATAATATATAGATATATATAATATATATATATATATATATAGATATATATATAAATATATATATATAATATATATATATTATATATAATATATATATATATATATATATATATATATATAACATATAAATAACAAAGGTGTGTTTATATTATATATATATAAAAATAGTATTATCTATATATATATATTATATATATATATATATATATAATAATTATTATAATTATACCCTTACATAAGATACACCTTTATATGTATATATATATACTATATATTATACATATATATATATATAATATATAATATATATATATATATATATATATATATATATATATATATATATATATTACCAGATCGATCGTTAGTAATTAATGTGTTTATTAACTTTTGGTTTGAAAATTATTATTTCAAGATGAAAGAATAGGCTTCCAAATTTAATATTTATAACAATTGTCTATGGAAGAAATTATTAAAAAAGCTACCGCAGTCCGATTTTCATGAAACTTACATGATATGTTTGAAATAATCTGTAATGAAAGAAAAACGTAAAAAATGTTCGAAAAATAAGCCTGTAAAAAATTATGAAGTCTCCAAACTTTATTTTAAAGGACTAGAGAGAGAGAGAGAGAGAGAGAGGAGAGAGAGAGAGAGAGAGAGAGAGAGAGAGAGAGAGAGAGAGAGAGAGAGAGAGAGTTTCTCTCTCTCTCTCGTATTTACTTTTAGATGCTTCTTTTTTTGATTTTTTTATAGGCTTATATATAGAGTTATGATATTGAATCAATATTTTATTTTTTCGGCACTCACTGGTCTGGGGGTAGGTGGGCCGGAGCCCCCGTAGGGTAATATTTATATGCCATGCATTTATTTCGCAGCAAGATGTAAATATTTGGAAATTGTGACTGCGAACAAGAAACTAGTCCATCTATTGCTGTTTTTGGATGATCTGTACTGTGATACCAGTTCAACTTCCATAAATCCCATTCTGCTTTTACTAAATCTTCTATTAGGATTTCGAGATCTTCCTTGTAAAATGTTACACAATTTTTTATCTTCTTATATGCATTATACCTGCTCGGTATGACAAATTGCAAGAAAGAAATAATTTCTTTATGATTTAAAAACCTCTCTCCTAATGCCGATATTAAATCATCCAAATATGGTATAAAAATGAATGTGCAATGATAACTCTGTGGGTCGGAAGTAGGGATGTTGGGTCTTTACTTTTGGAACTTGTTAATTCTTGGTACATCAATTTCAATACCCAGCTCACATACGCTTACACATTCTTCAAAAATCTTTTGAAATTCTAATGTTGCATTTTCTCTGATGGCTTCAAGTTTAGTTTTAACTAAAGGACTTACGAGATTTGTTCCTGACAGCGACGAATTATATAAAATTAATTTAACCTCTGCACTTTATATTATTAACAGATATGATACTTAAAAATTTTTAGTGTCTAGAAAATTTCGGGGGGGGGCATGGCCCCCCTGGCCCCCCCCCTAAATACACCACTGTATATATATATATATATATATATATATATATATATATATATATAATAATAATATATATATATATATATATATATATATATATATATATATATATATATATATATATATATATATATATATATAATATATATATATATATATTAAAGATAGATATAATGTCGGAATATATAGTCCAAATCTATACTTTATTTC
>JABUQX010124292.1:0-10000 GCA_015478945.1 Trachelipus rathkii | reverse complement strand
GGCAACACTTCTTGGTCACGCAAGGTAAGTCCTTGATAACTGTGAAAGGTCAGGACACTTACTCCTCATGCATCCTCCATCATACAAGAAGGTCTTCTTTATCAACAGCAGATATGATCTTCGTCAGAGGAAGTGAGTTTTTCTTTGGCGTACTGGCCGAAGATTTTGATGCTTGCTCAGATAGCTGATGGTCTTCATCATCATTGCTTGCAAGTAGAATTACATTCATAACATCGGTGACAATGTGTTTGTTGACGGTTTGAAAGACACCTTTGCAGTTCTTTGCTTTTCTTCAATTATTTCAGACTTGTATTTTTGATTTTTTTTTTTTACATTTTCGGCCGACGCTGACTTTAACCTTCTCTGTAAAAATTGAAAAGGTGAAATTTTGTTTTGTTTTGTTTAAGGTCCACAGTCGTAGCTATGAAATATAAGTCGTTTCTCTCCCTGAAAGCCAACCTTTTGTTAAATTCTCTCAGCATGTCGCTCCCATTCATTTTTATTTCTTTACTGTCATTGTCTGAGGATACTCAAAGTGGTTACAGATGAGGAATAATTTCCGCTCACTGATGAAGGGTTTTTGTTAATTTATTTGTTGAATTCAAATGGTTTGAAGTAACAGTGATACTTTTGGTAAATTTAATTGTCACGAGAATTAGTTAAAGGCATTTATTTTAAAATTAAGGCGGGCCTTACAAGCCAATCAGATAACAATTAAATTCTTATTATTAAGGGCGCGCCTTAACAAGCAATCAGATACTTTAAATTCTTAGATCAATTTTATCATCATTTGCAGAGTTGATGCATCCAAACGCGCGGTACTTACTGTATTGCGGAAATTGTTGAAAAACTTTTAATTTTGCACCTGTATTTCTAGTTCTCCTTTAGCTATGCGTCAAATATTATATTTGAGAGAACTTCGCTTGACTGTTGTTTGAGATTTTGCAATATTTCTAATGCTAAGAAATAGTTGATAACTGACGGAGTTTGTGTTACTCACTCAAAAATGAAACAGCTTTCTTTTTATTAGCACCAACATCTCTCGTGAAGTAGTGAACAACAATTGGAGATAAGTTACATTTCACCAATATTTCATCAAATATATCACTGAGATTTTCACCGATGTGATGACGTTCAGTGAAAGGCTCAGCTTACAACACAAAATTTTGGCGATTGAAATCCTTATCAACAGCAGGACTAGTCAGAGAAAATAAAGAAACTGCTGATTGAGTAGCTGACCATTCCTCTGTGGAGAAAGCTAACTTGGATGATTGTTTAATAAAGGTTGAAAATTATGAAACTATAGTTTTAACACAGCCATACATTTTCTCACAAACAATATCTCTATTGTATTTATTTTAACATTAGCAGTACAAAGCCAAGAACTTCAACGTGAAAAAGCGGCAAATCGTCCATTACTATCATTTCTGCAAATTTACGTGAAGTAGTAGGAACGGGAGTATTGTTCGTGTTGGTCATTTTGACCAACGGGGTTTTTACCTGCCCTTGACCTTTTTGGGCCCGAATTTTTACCTTCCCTTGACCTTTTTGGGCCTTGACCTTTTTGGGCAACCCAAATTTTTTAGAGAACCCTAATTTTTGGCAACCCTAATTTTTTGGCAACCCTAATTTTTTTGGCAACCCTAATTTTTTTGGCAACCCTAATTTTTGCAACCCTTCGAAGAAGGGTTGCGCCAAACGGTTGCGTAAGCAACCGTTGTAACTACCCCACCTAATTTTTTCGACCAACCCTTTGTTCTTCCATGGGTCCAATTTTGGCCAACCCTAATTTTTGGCCACCCTTTAGGGTCTTTTTTGTTGTCTTTACCTTGTTTGACCATGATATTTCGGCCTTGACCTTACCATATACCTTGGGTCAATTTTGGCCCACTGTAATTTTTGGCTACCCTTTAGGGGCTTAGCCTATTTTTTGATGTCTTTACCTTGTTTGACCATTATATTTCGGCCTGACCCTTTACCATATACCATGGGTCAATTTGGCCCACGGTAAATTTTTGGCTACCCTTTAGGGGGCTTAGCCCTATTTTTGATGTCTTTACCTTTGTTTGACCATGATTATATTTCCGGCCTTGACCGTGCCATAGACCATTGGGTCAATTTTGGCCACGTAATTTTTTGTCTTCCTTTAGGGGCTTAGCCCTTTTTTGATGGCTTAACCTTGTTTGACCATGATATTTCAGCCTTGGCCTTGCCCATATACCATGGGTTCAATTTTTGGCCCCACGCCTAATTTTTTGGCCACTTCGTGGACCCACCCCGTCACATGTTTTCGTTCCAACTTGAACGTATGTACTAGTGATGTTCTATTAGTGTTCTATGATTATTTGATTAGTATTAGATGAGTGCCAGGTGAGGGCAAGTGAGTTGCCAATGAGTGCCAAGTGAGTGCCAATGAGTGCCAAGTGAGTGCCACATAGTGCCAAGTGAGTGCCACATAGTGCCAACTGAGTGCCACTTTTTTCAAGCCTTTTCTAGCCTCCCCTGAGCCTAGAATAGCCCTAATATGGGTGTCTACCCTAGGTATATAAAAAAAAATTTTAAAAATTTTAAAAAAAAAAAAAAAAAAAAAAAAAAAAAACAAAAAAAAAAAAAAAATAAAATTTAAAAAAAAAAAATGATGAGAATCGATTCGTGTATATTACAAGTTGCTAGGATGCTTCCTACCTGAGTTAGTCTTTTTTCTAACACTTAATACACACATACACTCATGACACTGTATACACACATTCACTATGGACCACTGATACACACTATGGACACTATACAACATTCACTATGACACTTATACACACTATGACACTTATACACACTTACACTCTCCATAGACACTTACATTAAACCAAATACACTTACACACACACACACACACACAGATACACTTACACTTACACTCACACACTCGATATTTTGATGCCTCAACTTTGATGCCTCAACTTTGATGCCTCAGCATTAATGCCGCAGCATTGATGCCTCAGCTTTGATGGTTCATCTTTGATGACTCATCTTTGATGACGTCATCTTTGATACCATCTATATTGATGATTCATCTTTGATGAAATCATCTTTGATGGCTCATCTCTACCCTACACCAAAGAACATAGCTAATATTGATGTCTTCACCTAGTTCATAAGCGTACCATCAGGGCGCCGCATGCGCCCTCCGCGCGAAGGATGACAACCCCGCACCCGCAGGTGCGACCCGCAGCGTCCCCGCCCGCCGCGTTCCCGCGTTCCCGCCCGCCGCGAGCGCCCGCAGGCGCAATATTTCCGCGTTCCCGCCCGCCGCGTGCGCCTGCAGGCGCAATATTCCCGAGCGAATGAAAAATATATATATATACTATAAGTCATTCATTTTTATTTCATACTTAAACATTTCAAAGAATTTCTTTTCAAATATACTATGAGTCATTCATTTTTATTTCATACTTAAACATTTTTATTAAAAACATTTTCGCGAACCTAAAACTGTAACTCATTACAGACCTATTATTTAACACATATATTTATTAACATTATTTTTTTACTTAAACTTTTTACTTAATACTTTTTAATTTATAAATTTTTAAAAATTGTATGTAAGAAGAAAAAACCAGAGTGTCTGATATATAATCATTTTATTTTACTACAATTGTACGAAATTTTATTAAAAACATTAACATTACATACCTTAAAGCAGTAAATCAGTAAATCAATAGAGGTGTTACCTAACAACAAAGGGATTAGTATGCTTTTGTTTTACTGCTTTACTGCTTTAATCATGTTTTACTGCTTTAACTCATAATTTACTGCTTTAATTAACATTATGTCACACATTACATACCTTAAAGCAGTAAATCAGTAAATCAATAGATGGTGTTACCTAAACACCTAAAAGGGATTAAGTATGCTTTTGTCTTTACTGCTTTCTGCTTTAACTTTCTGCTTTACTGCTTTAACTCCACTGCTTTACTGCTTTAACCCTTTTTTTTTTTTTTGTCCCCCCCCTATACATTACATACCTTAAGCAGTAAATCAGTAAATCAATAGAGGGTGTTACCTAACACCTAAGAGGATTAGTATGCTTTTGTTTTATGCTTTACTGCTTTAACTTTCTGCTTTACTGCTTTAACTCTCTGCTTTACTGCTTTAACTCACATACATTACATACCTTAAAGCAGTAAATCAGTAAATCAATAGAGGTGTTACCTAACACTATGGATTAGTATGCTTTTGTTTTACTGCTTTACTGCTTTAACTTTCTGCTTTACTGCTTTAACTTTCTGCTTTACTGCTTTAACTTTCTGCTTTACTGCTTTAACTTTCTGTTTTACTGCTTTAACTCATATATTTATTAACATTATGTTTTTTATTTTGTTTTAATACTTTTTATTTATTTTATTATTATTTTTATTTATTTTTATTATTATTTTTATTATTTTTATTATTTTTTTTTTTTTTTTATTATTTTTTGTTATTTACTTCATGCCTATTGTTATTATTATTTAGAAACACCAGCACACACAACACCACACACACACACTTACACTTATACCACATTCACTATGACACTTATACACACATTCACTATGACACTTATACACACATTCACTATGACACTTACATTTACACTTATAACAACACATACACTTATGCCACACAGTTCCCATATGACACTTATACACACATTCACTATGACACTTACATTTACCCATAGACACTTACATTTACACTCACACACACACACACACACACACACAGTCACACACAGATTTACTTACACTCTCACACAGATTTACTTACACACGCAGATTTACCTACACTCACACACCCAGATTTACTTACACACACAGATTTACTTACACTCACACAGATTTACTTACACTCACACACAGATTTACTTACACACACAGATTTACTTACACACACAGATTTACTTACACTCACACACAGATTTACTTACACACACACACACACACACACACGCACACTCACTTACACATATAACGTATAATTTATTAAAACATTTTATGTTTTAATTAAACACGTACATTTATATTACTCATTCAAATATAACTAAAATTATTTCAAAGTTTCTTAAAACTTCTATAATAAATCAATCATTATCTTTGAACAAAGAATTTATTATTAACTGTTAATACTTTTTGTTTATAAATTTTATAACTATCAAGTTTTAAAATAACTTTTACTAAAATTTTATGAAATTTTATTAAAAACATATATTTTACGTACCTTAAAGCAATAAATCAGTAAATCAGTAAGGTCAGCCCCTAGCACCCCTCTACACCAAGCTATGCCACGTTTTGTTCTATTGACTTACTGCTTTACATCATCCCTTTAGCCATGTAATAAGTATAAAAATAACAGAATAAGTTCTTCTCTGTAAACATAACATGTATTTTATTTAAAAATCTTTCTAAGTTCTTATTTAAAAATAACAATTATTCACTTGCATTTATATTATTCGCTCGATTTAACTTTAAAAATATTTCAAAGTTTTTAAAATTAAAAAAAAACTTATTTCTTTATTTTATTATTATTATTTATTATTATTATTATTATTATTATTATTATTATCTATGTACATTGACAATCCATCCCGAGAAAACACAACAACCCGCACTCCTTACAGATACGAAACTGACCTCTCTCTGTAAAATGTGTTGGAAATAACTACTTTAGGCCTAAATTTTAGGATAATCCTTTTGTAGCCCGGGGTGATTTAGGCTAATTCCAGGTCAAAATATATTTTAAACTGACCTTTTTCTGTAAATGTGGTGCAATAACTACGGTAGGCCTAAATTTAGGCCTAAATTTAGGAAAAGCCTTTTTGTATCCCAGGCTTATTTAGCCTAATACCAGTCAAAAGGTAAATTCCAGTAGAGACAAGAATGCGAGAATCAATGTTATTATTATTTTATAAATATTATTTTCAAACCTGAACATGCTGGATCGGTAAGATCCTTTAAGCAGGTTAGAAGGAAATGTTTTCCTTATTGTGAGTGGAGGGAGTAATCCTTATCTCTATATGACCTCGTATGGGATTGTCGAGAATTATTTTATCGCTTTTTTGGTTTAGGTATGTAAAAACATGGTTTTTCATATCCTGAACCTGGGCGTTCGTTTATTTAAACTCTTAAACTTTGTTTTATTAAGAAATTAAATTTACTTAGCAATATTTTCAACCTTAACCTTATAGAAATTATAATCATTATCTTACTGAATTAATCAGATTATTAGGCTTTGAAACTGTTCTCTTTAAGATATTTGATTTGTTGAGTGATAGATCTGAAGTTTATATATATATATATATATATATATATATATATATATATATGGCTAAAAATTCGTGGCTTTCCACTCTTAATCTATTTACAAGATTTTATTTATATAAGGTTTCACATTAAATATAATACAGGAAATATTATTATATATAACACTTCCACATACATTTTACACATCATAGTTAGTTGATAATCCTTATTAAACTTTTGTAACTATCTTTGCAAATATCTTCCCAATAATTTATATCTTTATCATTATGTGTTTCGTGTCTCATTAATACATTCAGTTAACACATACGTAAAAAGTTCCCGCTCAGATAGCATTGTAATTTACATCGGGGTCACCTGCATAAAATTACTTTCTTTGCCATTGTTTTCTAATAGATTAAATGAATTTCTGTACGCTATAGAACTAGGGAAGCGATCGATGATGTTGCGTAGGCATCATCGATCAGGGGTTTTCTTAAATGCCATAGTATTCTTGTATAACATGTTAATGAATAATTACGGTTACGTAATTAGATAACACACATATGTTTTCTTCATCTGTATTAACATTTCGCTTACGTACCTCTAATATATTTCATCTGCTCTAGGCCTGAAATGTAGAATCCAATTATGTAGGTTCAAATACTGCTGTTTCATTATTCCTCTCCCATAATTTAACTTCCAAACTGATTATGTTTTGATGTTTATAAAATGCTAGAGTAAGTTGCTTATCGTGGTTTCTTTGCACAGGCTAATAACTGTTTCGGTCCAGTTTAAAGCTGAGCTTGGTTTAAAGTATTCTGCAAGCCACTCTTCAGTGTGATTACATATACAAAGTAATTCATCTGGACTCTACGAAAATACGCTTGGTATATAACAGGGCTGATTGGGTAGCACACTTAAAAAATTCAATCATCGGTTTTCTTTTATATAAGAATGGAAACCGCGACTTCCGGGGGATCTTGATTCCCACTGTGATTAATTCTTGTATTTGAAGGTAACCTTTAAGGTATTCATGATATTACACTTTTAGTGAAAATAGAACCCTTTTATTACAAACCAGAGAACTTGTGCACCGCTTAACAGCAAAAACGAGTATGATTTTAAAATGAGTTTGGGTCTAAAACACGCATCCTCAAATATAATTTTCATCCAATCACAGGTAAAGTTCAGGATATGAAAAAACAGTTTTACATACCTTAAAACCAAAAAAGCGATAAAATAATTTTTTGTCGACCAATCACATACGAGGTCATATAGAGATAAGGATTACTCCGTCCACTCACAGGAAAGGTAAACATTTCCTTCTTACCTGCCTTAAAGGATCTACCGATCCGCATGTTTCAGTTTGGAATATATTATAAAAATAATAATAACATTTATTCTCGATTCTTGTCTATACCGGAATTACCTTTTGACCTGGTATTTGGATTAAATCAGCCCTGGATACAAAAAGGTTTATCCTAATTAAGCCTAAATTTAGGCCTAACGTAGTTATTGCACCACATTTTACAGAAAAGGTCAGTTTGAAATATATTTTGACCTGGAATTTGGCCTAAATCGCCCCGGGCTACAAAAAAGGATTTATCTAAATTTAGGCCTTAAAGTAGTAATTTCACACAGTTTACCAGAGAGAGGTTTCAGTTCGTATCTGTAAGGAGTGCGGGTTGTTGTTTTTTCTCGTGATGGTATTGAAATTCAAATATAATAATAAAATAGATAATAATGATTTAATAATAATAATAAATAATAAAGAAAATTCCGAATTATTTAAAAAACTTTGAAATATTTTTATTAACATCGAGCGAATAATATAAATGTAAGCTGAATAATTGTTATTTTAAAATAAAAACTTAGAAAGATATTAATAAAATACATGTTATGTTAGCAGATAAGAACTTATTTTGTTATTTTTATATTTATTACATTGGCTAAAGATGATGTAAAACAGTAAGTCAATAGAACATAATCGGTGCATAGCTTGGTGTAGAGGTGTAGGTGCTACCTTACTGATTACTGATATTACTGAATTTATTGCTTAAGGTTACGTAAAAAATGTTAATAAAAATTCATAAAATTTTTAGTAAAAGTTATTTAAAACTTGATAGTTATAAAATTTATAAACAAAAATGTATTAACAGTTAATAATAAAATTCTTTGTTAAAAGATAATGATTGATTTATTATAGAAGTTTTTTAAGAAACTTTGAAATAAATTTTAAGTTTATATTTTCAATAAAATATAAATGTACCTGTTTAATTAAAACATAAAATGTTTTAATAAATTGAAAGTTATATGTGTGAGTAATATAAATGTACGTGTTGTGTGTGTAAGTAAATCTGTGATGTGAGTGTAAGTAAATCTGTGTGTGTAAGTAAATCTGTGTGTTGTAAGTAAATCTGTGTGTGAGTGTAAATAAATCTGGTGAGTGTAAGTAAAATCTGTGTGTGTAAGTAAATCTGCGTGTTGAGTGTAGGTAAATCTGCGTGTGATTGTGTGAATCTGTGTGAGAGTGTAAGTAAATCTGTGTGTAGGTTGGATGTGTGTGTGTGCGTGTGTGTGTGAGTGTAATGTAAGTGTCTATGGGTAAATGTAAGTGTCATAGGTGGAAGTGGTATAAGTGTCATAGGGGAAGGGTAAAAGTTAAGTGTGTCGTATAAGTGTAAATGTAAGTGTCTAGGGTAAATGTAAGTGTCATATGAATGTGTGTATAAGTGTCATTAGTGAATGTGTGTATAAGTGTAAGTGTGTGTGTGTTGTGTGTGTGTGTGTGTTGTGTGTGTGGTGGTGTGTGTGTGTGTTTGTGTGTTCTAAATAATAATAACAATAGGCATGAAGTAAATAACACTAAGTTAATAATAAAAATAAAAATAAATAATAAAAATAATAAAAAATAATAAAAATAAATTAAAAATAATAATTAAAATAAATAAAAAGTATTTAAAAACAAAATAAAAAACATAATGTTCATAATAAATATATGAGTTTAAAGCAGTAAACAGAAAGTTAAAGCAGTAAAACATAAAAGTTAAAACAGTAAAACAGAAAGTTAAAGCATAAAGCAGAAAGTTAAAGCAGTAAAGCAGAAAGTTAAAAGCAGTAAAGCAGTAAACAAAAGCATACTAAATCCCTTAGGTGTTAGGTAACAACTCTCTATTGATTTTACTGATTTACTGCTTAAGTATGTAATGATGTGAGTTAAAGCAGTAAGCAGAAAGTTAAAGCAGTAAAGCAGAAACGTTAAAGCAGTAAGTCAAGTAAAACAAAAAGGCACTAATCCCTTAGGCTGTTTAGGTAACCACCCTATGATACTGATACTGCTTTAAGTGTTATGTGTAATGTATGTGAGTTAAAGCAGTAAAGCAGTGAGTTAAAGCAGTAAAGCCAAGAAAGTTAAAGCAGTAAAGCAGTAAAAACAAAAGCATACTCCCATTGGTTGTATGTAACACCTCTATTGATTGACTGATTTACTGCTTAAGGATGTAATGTTAATAAAATATGTGAGTTTAAAGCAGTAAAACATATGAGTTAAAGCAGTAAACATGAGTTAAAGCAGTAAAACAGTTAAGAACAAAAGCATACTAGTCCTTGTTGTTAGGGGTTAAAAAAAAACCCTTTCTATTTGATTTACCTGGGAATTTTTACTACTGCCTTTTTAAAAGGTGTTATTTTTGAAAGTTTTTATTGTTTTTTAATTTTCTCCCTTCCCC